>JAJOOS010010842.1:0-29533 GCA_029582725.1 Solanum chiquidenum | reverse complement strand
ATTATTCCAGTATATCAGGATACCTCATCATAGTCTATTGCCTTTCATACTCTGTACATTATTTTGTACTGACGCCCCATTGCCTTGGGGGCGCTGCATTCATGCATGCAGGTCCTGATAGACGACCGAGTAGACCTCCTCAGCAGAAGGATTGGCTGTTATCTGGTTGGCTAGCCCCTTTCCTCCGGAGCTGCCAGAGTGTGGAGGTTTGTTAGCTTTTGTTGTATATATTATTATGGGTAGGCTGGGGCCCTGTCCCACCAATCTTTACTACTCTTAGAGGCTTGCAGACTAGTGTGTGGGGTGTATAGCTACGTTATGGCCACACTGGCCTATGTAGTTGGTTTGCTGATGCTTGTGAGCTGTTTGATGTATTGTATTGATATATACCTGCTCTTAGTTTTGGTATAGATATCATGGTGGCCTCGACGGCCCAATCAGGACTTCTGTGCTAGTTGACTATTTATTTATATGATCTCCTGGGAGTAGCTGTTTCTTTTATAGATCAGTTGGCAAGGGCCTTGCCGGCCAATGGCTAAATTTTATGCCGAGATATACTTGTTTGATTTCTTGATTGCGTGTGGCTGCCATGTGCTAGTAGCAAACGGTTCAGTAGGGTCGGCTCGGGTCTGAGCTTTGGCATTAGGAGCCAGTTGCGCCCCTTGAGTTTGGGGTGTGACAAAGGGTGCTATTCAATTGTCTCTGACTGTGGGCAATGCGGTGTTTCATGTGACCAGCACTATGTTGCAGTTGTTACAAATGAAGGGTCTCTTTGGAGGTCTTCCTACTGAGGATCCCCATGACCACATCTGGAAATTTATGGATGTGTGCGGTCCATTTTCCTTTCAAGAATATCACGTTAGAATCGGTCCGACTTTGGTTATTTCCCTTTTCTCTAATGGGGGAGGTAACAAAGTGGTTGGCCGAGTTGCCAAGAGAATCAATTACTTCTTGGGAGATGCTTACTGAGGCTTTCTATGAGCGATTTTCCCTCCTTCGAAGATGGTCAAATTGAGGGATAGTATTCAAAACTTCAAGCGTGTTGATGGTGAGCCAATCCATGAAACATGGTTGAGATTCCAGAAGATGCTGCTCCAATTTCCAACTCACGTACCGGACAACGTGTTGCTACAATATTTTTACTAGAGCCTTGACACGGTAAACAAAGGTGTGGCAGACCAACTCATTCGAGGAGGAATCATGAGAGAACCGTTTGGCATATCATCAACCCAAAGTGTATCCTTTGAACCAACCCCAATTTGAGTTAAATATTATGTAACTTTTGGAGAGCCACCTTTAGCTCGCCGAATGAGCTCGGCGAATCGCCAAAAGGCCTTGGACCTTGACGACTGGTGCTGATTTTTGTGAAATTTTATTCTGGAAGTTTCAGCGAGTCCGATATAGCTCGCCGAATGAGTTCGGCAACTGGCCAAACTAATCGGCGAGTCTTTCTACATTTTTATTTCCAATAGTGACTTTCCGATTGAATTCTTTCTAACGTATTGGTTTTTTATGTGTTGTTTTACAAATATGGCCATACCCAAAGTTCCCTGTTGAGACCAACCAACTCGTAAGAGAGCATGGCGAATTGTGATTAATGAGGGTGCTTCTCCCCCACGAGCAACACAACCAAAACTTCCTCCGATAGAGGGAAATAGTATATGAAAAGGCAAGGAACTTGTGGAGCCAAGTCCGGTTGAGGAGAGCTCCGATAACATGGACATCTACGAACCCACCTCACCACTTCAGAGTCTAAAGGTGAGGATACTTCAGAGTCTAGATCACCAGCATTTGTATCCGAGCCGGATGATGATCAGAATCTGCAGAGGAGGAGAGTTGAGTTGCGCTGAAAAATGCTACGTAATTCGGCCAGGATGCCAGTTACTCCGACTCCTCCTCCACCTCCAACACAGTCTGTTGTGCAGGCACCTCCAGTGCCCCCGGTAAAGGTACCTCTCCCTCGATCGTTGAATAGACTCAAGGTTGCCAGGTTAAGGACATATTTGGAAGAGAAGAGGTTGTATACAGATAGAGTGGTAGACAGGTATTCGAAAGTGTGGAACATTATCAAGTTCCACAAGTTTGAGAGGTTCACACAGCCCCGAGACTCATACATACGTTATTGGGTTCAGGAGTTTTATACTGAATTCGGGAAGCTAGTCCCAAAGGATAAGAAGAAGGCCAGCACATTCACACCGATTGATCATGTGGTGGTGCGTGATAGAAAGGTGAAGTGCAACAACAATGACATTAATGAAGTGATGGGGTCTACGACAAATGTGATCCACTTCTTGGTGGATCAGATACAAAATAAGACCCTAGATGACTTAAAAGGGTGGTTGGCTCCTCTGATTTCTGACATCACACCGCCATGGATTGAGCTAGGAGTTCAGATTGAGAAGAAGTATCTGAACTGCATGTTGGGTTTATTAGCAGCACATTGATGCCTTCCCAGAATGAGTCCATACTCTGAAATCCTAAGGCGGCATTGTTAGGATCCATCATTGATCGGGATAGACTGAATCTCGGGGTGCTTATTGAGCAGGAGATGTCCATGAGGGCCAAGCAGAGTCATACCTCACTCCCTTTCCCGGTGTTGATCAGGGAGATCTGCCGGCGTGCCTGAGTGCCCTTAGTGGTAAAGCGGATGTGGAAGTGACTTCAACTTCCTCTACTGATATTCGGAGGATTGAGGCCAAGTACACTAAAGATGAGGCTGAGAGGAGAAGAGCTGCGCCGGTGGACACGTCTCCGATTGTTGATGTTGAGATGTTAGAGACAAACCTATCCCCTCTTACCCAGGTCGGTGAGCCCTCAGCTATTCCTAGCACCTTTACTACTGTCCTTTCTTCGTCTGCTGTTGCTGCTACTACTACTACTACTACTACTACTGCTGTTGCTACTACTTCCCAGCCCTCATTGACACATGCGATGCTATTCAAGATGGGCCATCTAGCCCAATCTGATGATGTCTGTGCTTCCCGAGTAGAGGCTGCTTTCCCTGATATGATTTAGAGGGCCATTGCTGCTGCCTTGGCTCCCATCCGAGCTGATTTGAGAGAGCACTGAGAGTTTATCACTGCTCATGGTCTAGATTTAGACGCCCTCACAATGAGGGTAGAGGCATGTGAGCAGAGCAGATTCCGGTTGGCTGATGTGACGACTTTGAGAGACGATGTTTGTAGTTTGAGACGTGATGTGGATGTGCTTAAATCCATGAATTTGTCAATGTTTTTTGGCACAGTGGACCTTCCTGAGATCCTGAGTGTAAAATGCCATCCATTTCTGAGATCCCTCTAGCTACTACGACTGGAGATGCTGCTGTGGATGATGATGATGTCGAGTCCGATGCTCTCGAGACTGATGAGAAGGAGCTTGGTACCCATGATGCAGCAGTATATGATGTGGAGGACGTAGAGGGAGCGATGGTGCAAACAACCATGGAGGCTTCTCTTCAGGACACATCAATGCTGGGCTCCAGTGGATAGAAAGATGTAGATGAGACGGGCACTGATGCCCATATTGAGAGAATCTCGAATGTGCAGAGTTTACCTCAGGCTTATCCTGACAGGGGGATGTTGACTCTATTTTAGTTTTATTTTGAGACTGTTTATTTCTATTGCATTGAGGACAATTGTTAGTTTTATTTGGCGGGGTAAGGCATCTTCATACCTGCCTCCTTTGGGTTGTTTTTGTGAATAATTTGATTTTGGTAGCTTGTTTTGAATGCTTACTTTTTGTGACGACCAATTTTTGGTTTTTAATATGAATGTGTTGGTTTTTGAGATTCAAATAAAAAATTTGACCGCTTGATGTTTGTGAATGTGGTTATTCTCTTGCATATTTGAGTACCAGTTTCTATCAATACCGATGACTTGAATAGTGCTCTTGATTGAATGATATGTTTGTGCAATTCCAATGAGGCAAATTTGAGTTGTATAAGTCATGTGTGAACTCTTAGCATCTCATTGTGACTGGCCGATTGTTAAAATGAATCTTGTGATGATCACTGCACGCGTCCTAAATTTATAGAATCTTGATTGATGATTGTGTTGAATGCCATGTGTGGTGAGATTGTTTTGAAACATGTGCTTGGTGATACCTAAAAGTTGCCCCGTTGGTCCAATTGACTAATGTAGGCGATTGAAGAAATGATCTTCGGCACAAATTTTGGATAGTGAACCAAATTGCCATTATACCTCTTTGTGACCACCTTGTGAGATCGTGAACCTAGCTTGGCACCATTGGAAGAAACTTGAACACCTTTGACTTCTTCTCATCCCACCTAAAATCTTCATGAAGCTTTGGTATGTTTTGAATAGCCAACTTAGGCCAAAAGCCTAAGTTAGGGGTGTGGTAAAAAATAAGGAGAGTCAAGAGGTTCGACAAATTCGCCCTTGAAGGATCGTGTTGAAAAATATGGAACCCCACCATATAAAAAAAGAAAGAAAAGAAAAGAAAAGAAAAGAAGAAAAGTATTGAAAAAGAATGTTGCAATGGAACTTGAATAAAAGAAAAGGGATGTCCAATGAGTCATAAAATAATGCATGTGCTTGAAAGGACTTTGGGTGAATTTTGAAAGAATGAAAAGAGTGAAAGAAAAGGAGAGAAAGTGAAATGTAGGCCATGCTTCATGAAGGTAGAATTCACTAAGCCAAAATGATCATACCTTTACCCTCAGCCCTGTTACAAGCCTTGAAAGACCTTTGTGATCTTGATTGAGCTTAATGACATTTGATTAGAAAATACGAGCAAGCCTATGGGTAGAATCATGCACGTGTTTATCTTTGAGAGTCTGAGAGTTGCTTTTGATTCCTTAATTCCAAAATTTTGACGAGCTTTGTGTGAGTATGGAATTATTCTTGATGTGAGGGCATTCAAATACTTTTGTTGAGCTTGAATTTGTATTTGAAGCAAGCATTATGAGCTTTATTTCTATTTTATGATGGCTAGTCACAATTTGAAACTTGTAGTGCACAATTGAACATTGCATGGGTGGATTGAACCTCATGTACATTCATGTTGAGTCTTGAGTAGCACTATTTGTAGACATCTATGTTGAACTGATTGATCTTGTGTTTTAGTTGAGGACAAACAAAAGTTTAGGTTGGGTGCGTCGATGAGTCTGGGATTTCGACTCATGTAGGGCTTAATATTCAGAGTTTTAGTGTCCTCACTGCCTGTTTCTGCTCTAAGCTAATGTTAAAATGCTAATTTGCAGCAATAAAGGCGAAAGAGCAAGGCAAAGACATTATCGAGCAAAAAGGAGCGAAAAAGCTGAAGAAAATCAAGGCTTATGCTTGCCAAATCCATTAGGCGAGTCACCGAGTGGCTCTTCAGCTCGCCAAAATTACAGCAGGCCAGCCCATGGACAAAGCCATCTCGGTGAGGAGATTTGTGTTTCAGCGAAGCGCAGAATGAATTGGCGATGTAAGTTTCAAGAAGGGAAGTAGTGAAAACCTAAGCCAAGAAGGCGATGGAAAGGGGAACTCGGTGCATCGCCGATCTGGTCGGCGAAACCCGACTTATTTCGCCGAGTGGTTCCAAAGTTGAAACTCTGGGAACGTATAAATGTAATTTTCAAATTAAGAAAAAAAGAGTTTTAGAGTTTTTGAGAGTTCACACATTGTTCTAACATCAAAACATTATTCTTGAACTTTTTGGGTAGAGATTTAGGGTTTCTTTGATTGGGATTCTAATTTGAGCATTTTTGGAGACTTGTGATTTGTTACCCAAGCTGATGGAAAACCTAGATGGTAACAATATCTTGCTCTTTATTATGTGTAGCTAAAACCCCCATTCTTGGGGGTGTGATTATGTGATTCAATGTTTTAATTAGCTTATGGGTGTTAGTATTTACTAATTTTATTGTTGATTTGAAGTGGGTTCAATTGATAGCTGAGTTTAATTGATTAGTTGTAGTTGCAAATGCAATTCTAGTCTAGCATTCTAAGCTCGCTTGACAAAGAAGTTTTGGAGTTAAAGCTATTGAATGATAATTGTAGTGATTGGGTGTCACGACCTAGGGGTACCCCCTAGATGTAACAAGCCGTATAGAACCCCGAAGGACTCCATACAAGCCACTTAGTCCTCATAACATAAGAAATAGAACAATAAGAGTAAAACACATTTCAAGTCTTAAAAAGTTTTTCATAAAAGAAAGCGGAAGTCTAGACACTTTGTCTCATCATAGCCATCTATTACAATAATGAATGAAGTACGGCCAAGCCCATACACCATGTTTAAAAGGGAAAGTACATGAAATAAATTAAACATATGAAAACTCCGTCCTCAAACCATGAGGACTCACCAAGCTCGGAAAAAACAATAGAAGCCAAGCTTCAGCCACAAGAATGATCACCTCGAGTGCCGGACCCTACACTTGGGAAAAATGTTGGCAAAGTAGGTGTTAGTACAAAAATAGCACTAAGTATGGTAGCTATGCATAAAAACACTTAAATCATGCAAAAAAGAACATTTCATTTGAAAGTATGTCATTTGCCAAGTTTAAAATCATAATAGAGGTAGTTGGAAAGCATAAGTCATTTCATCATTTTCAATGCAAAGTAACATCATCTTTAAAACATTTGAACACTATGAGATACTTCTTCAAGCATGTCTTATTTTATCATTCATATTATTATTCTTGAACACTACGAGATGCTCCTTCAAGCATGTCTTAGTTCATCTTTTATTTATGTGGGAATAAGTCTTAACCGACAAGAGACCATGTGAGAGTCATCATGGAATCCGGTGATTCCCTCACCGAAAAGGGGTGGTATACTTGCCTAAGGTAGAACCGGTAACTCTTAGCTTAGGTGGATCCACTAGCTAGTAACCTACGGGGGCACATAGTTATGGGATACAAAGATTCCTACTAGAAACCCAGACATCAATTATGTGAAGGCTTCCATCTCATGAGATATACTTGGGAAACCCAGACTCTACTACGTGAGAGTTCCCATTTGGAAGTCTGGACTCAACTTCGTGCGAGCCTCCATCTCATTTTAATATCCACTCGGTACTAAGCACAAATCCCACAATAAGTTATTACGTCTTAGCTCATGTCTCATGGAAAGATGTCCTTGACAACCAATCCAAGTTAGTTCATTAGATCATGCATGAGCACTCATCACAATCCATGATCACTTTTACTCTTAGATTCAATTAGGTGAGAAAAGCCTTTCAACCTTACAATCTTTACTATTGTGAGAAAACCTTTCTCATTAATGTTAATATGAGTTAATGAGAATAACCTTTCAATCAACCCACAACAACAACATAATCATTAACACTTCACTCTCAAAGTGCTCTTAAAGCATTTGCATAAACTTCATAAAACATGCATAATCTCATACTTTACCTCCTTGAGATTCAAAATTTACTTTCAATCAACATGTATATAATTTAAGCGTTAGACATGGATATAATTATAATTCATGTGATTTTATCACCTTATGCATTAATTCATAAAATTCCTCTTTCATCAACCAAGACCCATATCATATCATCAACTTTGAAAAATATGGGAATCACATGGGTTCTTGGGGAATACATCATAAAAACGATAGGAAATCATCAATTCATGCTTAATATAACTCAATTCCATCATTAAAGTCAAGTTTGAAAGGAACCCATGACTTTGGAATCAAACCCTAACTTTTGGGGATTTCTATAATTTGAAATTGAAGGTTTTGAGAGGGCTTTATGGGTGAAAGCTACCCATGGATGAAAGCCACCATACCTTAAATCCAAATTCTAGCCTTCAATGAAGGAACTTGACCCTTATCTTGAAACCCTAGATGAATCCTTCTTCTTCTTCTTTAAGTTTTCTAGAGAGATAATATTTGGGAGGAGATTTGAATTCTTTTGGGGAAATTGGAAGAATGAACTAAATGGGGGTGAATTTGGGGTTAACATGGCTTATATAGGGGTTCTAAAATAAGGAAAAACGACACCATTTTAATTTAATTAACACCAAAAAAGAGCCATATGTCCCTAAAATAACTGCACAATCGCGAACCACGGACCCCCCGTCGAATACTGTGGATGGACCTATGGTCCATCCTTCACACCGTCGCTAAGTACAGAGATTTTCGACCATCGATGAAACCCTTGACCATGGGGAGTGGACCGACTCACGATCCGTATGTCTCCCTCCGTGGTCCATACTTGGACCTTTCTCTAGTGACCCACCGATGGGCCGTGGTCTGACCCACGGTCCATCCTGGTGAACCGTCGTCTTTCATCAGAGACCCAGATTTTTGGGGTCCCTGAACTTTGGCTAAGTGTCAGCCCATAGACCACACCTACGGTCCGTGGTTCAACCCACAGGATGTGGTTGGCACCTGCAACTTCTCACAATCTGGTTCATTTCCCTTTTTTGGATACGGGGTGTTACAATATCTCCCCTTTGGGATCATTCATCCTCGAATGAGATTTAAACTGGTTCTAAAAGAGTAGGAGCGAAACTAACAACCGAACCTACGATGCAATGTATAAAACCAAGGAGGAACTATCGACTCCAAGTTAGGATGTTCTCAAAACATAACAAGAGGGGGTGGACTATCTCTATCAGCCCATTATGCATGCAATGAACATAAATAAGGAGGAAACATCAACTCTAAACTCAGCATACTCAAATGCAACACAAGGGAGTATGAACTACATCTAACAACCCATCATGCATGGATTTTAACATTTCTCATGTTGTAGGAGGAACTACCTTCTCCAAGCTTTAAAGCATGCTCAACAAAATCTTATGGAGACAATACGCAATTTAATCTCAAATGCATAATCAAAACATGTTCAATCAATCATCTCATGAAGTCTCTAGGCAACTCATACTCAATGCACAACAACATGAAGAAAATAAGTCATATAAGCAATTTCTTTCAAAACATAAGCTTTTTCATGAACAAGCATAATCATAAGGAAATCATGGAAACACATAAATCACACATGACTCCTACACATAAAATAATCAAGGGGAACTCATTACCTCAAGCTAGGGGAGGATTTGAAGTAAAGAGAAGAGTATATCGGGACATCATATCGGCCTCGGCATCCCAAGTAGCACCCTCAACTAAATGATTCCTCCATAACACTTTTACGGAAGCAACTTCCTTATTCCTTAGCTTCTTAACTTGCCGGTCCAAAATATCAAACGGAACTTCCTCATAGGAGAGACTTGCATCAACTCCCCGACCTTCTAGCGGAATTATGGAGGTTGAATATCCAACACACTTCTTAAGCATAGAGACATGGAAAATCGGATGCACCGATGCCAACTCATTTGGCAAATCTAACTCATAGGCAACCTTACCAACACGTCTTATAATTTGATATGGGCCTACATACCGGGGACTAAGCTTCCCTTTCTTCCCAAACCTAATTAACCCTTTCATAGGTGAGATTTTTAAGTAAATCCAATCATGATCCTCAAATTCAAGATCCCTTCTTCTAACATCAACATAAGATTTTTGTCGACTTTGAGCCATTTTCAGCCTCTCTCTAATAAGCCGAACTTTCTCAATAGGTTCATAAACTAGATTGGGACCTATCAAAGCAACTTCACCCATCTCAAACCAACCTATATGAGATCTACACCTCCTACCATAAAGAGCCTTAAAGGGAGCCATACCAATACTCGAGTGATAACTATTATTATAGGCAAATTCCATCAATGGCAAATGGTCATCCCAATTACCCTTAAAGTCAATCACACAATCCCTTAACATATCTTCCAATGTTTGGATAGTACGCTCCGCTTTCCCATCGGTTTGGGGATGAAAAGTCGCACTAAGCTTAACCTTGGTACCAAGACCCTTTTGGAATGACTTCCAAAATTGAGACGTAAATTGGGTACCACGATCAGAAATGATAGACAACTGCACACCATGCAATCTCTCTCAAGTACATATTAACATAGTCTTCCACCGAGTAAGAAACCTTAACAGGAAGGAAATGAGCTGATTTCGTCATCCGATTTACTATTACTCATATAGAGTCATGTTGTCACCGGGTACGAGGCAAACCAACTATAAAGTCCATATTCAAGTCTTCCCACTTCCAAGTAGGAATAGCAATGTCTTGGGATAATCCTCCCAGCCTTTGGTGCTCAACCTTTACTTGTTGAAAATTAGGACACCTAGCCACAAATCCCGCAATATCTTTCTTCATCCCATTCCACCAATAGACATCCCGTAGATCACGGTACATCTTGGTGGCTTCTGGGTGAATAGAATATCGAGAACTATGGGCTTCCTCTAAAATTCTTTCCCTTAAGTCATCAACATTCGGAACACATAACCGACCTTGGTACCTAAGTACCCCATCTCCCCCTATGGAGAAGGCCTCAACGGACTTCTTAAGTACCACTTCTTTCAACTCAACTAAAATAGGGTCAACACCTTGCTTAGACTTCACATGCACTATTTGGAACCATTATGGACCATGACACCACCCTTAGTGGAATCCACTAGTTGAACACCTAGTCGGGCCAACCTATGAACATCACAAACCAACTCTTTCTTTTCTTCTTCTACTTGAGCCACACTACCTATCGACAATCTACTAAGAGCATCCGCTACCACATTAGCTTTACCGAGGTGATAAAGGACACTCATGTCATAATCTTTCAAGACTTCTAGCCACCTCCTTTGGCGAAGATTCAATTCGTTTTGACTAAACACATATTGTAGACTCTTATGATCCATGAAAACATCCACATGGACCCTATACAAATAATGCCTCCATATTTTTATGGTAAACACAATCTTCGCTAACTTAAAGTCATGGGTAGGATAATTGTTCTCATGGGTCTTAAGTTGCCTTGAAGAATAGGCAATCACCTTACCATTTTGCATAAGCACACATCCCAACCCAGCTCTAGAGGCATCACAATACACCACAAAACAATTCGTACCTTTTGATAATGTCAACACTGAAGCAGAAGTAAGACTATCTTTCAACTCTTGGAAACTTTTCTCACAAACTTCCGACCACACAACTTAGCCTTATTTTGAGTCAAAGTCGTCAAAGGAAAAAAAATTGGAAGAAAATCCCTCAACAAACCTTCTATAGTTAACGACCAAATCCAAAAAGCTTCTAATTGATTTGAAGTGGGTTCAACTGATAGCTGAGTTTTAATTGATGAATTGTAGTTGCAAATGCAATTTTAGTATAACATTCTAAGCTTGTTTGAGAAAGAAGTTTTGTAGTTAAATATATTGAATGATAATTATAGTGATTAGGTGTCACGACACAGGGCTACCCCTAGATATAACAAGGCGTATAGAACCCCGAAGGACTCCATTCAAGCCACGTAGTCCTCATAACATAAGAAATAGAACAATAAAAGTAAAACACATTTCAAGTCTTAAATTTTTTTTCATAAAAGAAAGCGAAAGTCGAGACACTTTGTCTCATCATAGCCATCTATTACAATAGTGAATGAAATAGGGCCTGGACATACAACATGTTCAAAAGGGAAAGTACATGAAGGAAACTAAACATATGAAAACTCCATCCTCGTACCATGAGGACTCACTAAGCTTGGGAAAACAATAGAAGACAATATCTAGCTGTAGGAATGATCACCTCGAGTGCCAGATCCTACACTTGGGAAAAATGTAGGCAAAGTAGCCTTAGTACAAAAATTGCACTAAGTATGGTAGCTATGCATAAAAACACTTAAATCATGCAAAAAGGGACATTTTATTTGAAAGCATGTCATTTGCCAAGTTTAAACATCATACTAGAGGTAGTTGGAAAGCATAAGTCATATCATCATTTTCAATGCAAAATAACATAATCTTTAAAACCTTGGAACACTACGTGATACTTCTTCAAGCATGTCATAGTTCATCATTCATCTTATTATCCTTGAACACTACGAGATACTCCTTCAAGCAATTCTTAGTTCATCATTTCTTTATATGGGAATAAGCCTTAACCGACAAGAGACCATGTGAGAGTCAACATAGAATCCGGTGACTCCCTCACCAAAAAAGGGTGGTCTACTTGCCTAAGGTAGAGCCAGTAACTCTTAGCTTAGGTGGGTCCACTAGCTATGAAACCTATGGGGGCACATAGTTATGGGATACAAAGATTGCTACTAGAAACCCATGTATCATCTACGTGAAGGCTTCCATCTCATGAGACATACTTGGGTAACCTGAACTCTACTACATGAGAGTTCCCATTTGGAATCCCGGACTCAACTTCGTGTGAGCCTCCATCTTATTTCAATATCCACTCGGTGCTAAGCATAAATCCCACAATTAGTTATTTAGTCTTAGCTCATGTCTCATGGAAGGATGTCCTTGACAACCAATCCAAGTTAGTTCATTATATCATACGTGAGCAGTCATCACCAACCATGATCACTTTTAATCTTAGATTCAATTAGGTGAGAAAAACCTTTCAACCTTACAATCCTTACTATTGTGAGAAAACCTTTCACATTAATGTTCATATGAGTTCATGAGAATAACCTTTCAATCAGCCCACAACAACAACATAATAATTAACACTTCACTCTCAAAGTGTTCTTAAAGCATTTGCATAAACTTCATAAAACATGCATAATCTCATACTTTACCTCCTTGAGATTCAAAACATACTTTCAATCAACATATCTAGAATTGAAGCATTAGGCATGAATATAATTATAATTCATGTGATTTTATCACCTCATGCATTAATTCATAAAATTCCTCTTTCATCAACAAAGACCCACATCATATCATCAACTTTGAAAAATATGGGGATCACATGGATTCTTTGGGAATACATCATAAAAACCGTAGGAAATCATCAATTCACGCTTAATATAACTCAATTCCATCATTAAAGTCAAGTTTTAAAGGAACCCATGACTTTGGAATCAAACCCTAACTTTTGGGGATTTCTATAATTTGAAATTGAAGGTTTTGATAGGTCTCCATGGGTGAAAGCTACCCATGGATGAAAACCACCATACCTTAAATCCAAATGCTAGCCTTCAACGAAGGAACTTTACCCTTAGTTTGAAACCCTAGATGAATCCTTCTTCTTCTTCTTTAAGTTTTCTAGAGAGAGAATATTTGGGAGGAGATCTGTGTTCTTTTGGGGAAATTGGAAGAATGAACTAAATGGGGTGAATTTGGGATTAAAAGGGCTTATATAGGGGTTTTAAATGAAGGTAACATGACACCACTTTAATTTAATGAAATTTGGAAAAGACCTATATGTCCCTTAAAACCTGCTAGTCGCGAACCACGGACCCCCATTGATGGACCGTGGATGGACCTACGTTCCATCCTGTACACCGTCACTAAGTACAAAGATTTTTGACCATCGACGGAACCCTGGACCACGGGGCCTAGACTTAACCACGGTCAGTAGGTCCCCTCAGTGGTCCATACTTAGACCTTCCCCTAGTGAGCCACCGACGGACCCAATCGACGGGCTGTGGTCTGACCCATGGTCCGTCTTGGTGAACCGTCGTCTTTCATCAGAGACCCAGATTTTTTTTGGGGTCCCTGAACTTTGGCTAAGTTTCAGCCCACAGACCACACCTACGGTCCGTGGTTCAACCCACGGGTCGTCGTTGGCCTCCGTGGCTGGCACCTGCAACTTCTCACAATCTAGTTCATTTCCCTTTTTCGTATACGGGGTGTTACATTGGGTTGTTGTGGACTTAGCTTGAGAAAGTGGGTCTAAACCAAATCCTACTAATCTAGCTTGAAAAAGTAGATTGATTGAGGTATTAGGCTGTTTATATGTGTTATGCTTGTCGAGGTTCGAGAGAACTCGGTTGATTCGTGATAGTTGATTGAGAAATGGCTATCGCACCTAAAGCCTAGCCTACCCACTAAGATTCAACGACTTTAAGTAAATAGTAATCACTAATTTAGCGAAATTGGCATTCAATTGATCACACTCCCAAGGACTCATCTCTACTTGTTTACTTTCGGTTGTTCGTAGTTGTTAATTGTTCACTCAAATCCCCCATTTGACATTAATTGTCAACCCCTTTCCATTTACCTTATTATTTCTAAAATGTCTACACCTAAAAATGATTAGGATACCATTTCACTTCGTAATCGAATTCTTTACCGTATTACTCCCTGGGGGATCAACCCCAACTCTTACTTGGGTTTATACTTGATTGCGACCACCTACACTTAGAATGGGATGAAATGTATTTGACCGTTATCAATGACAATAGACGCACATGAGACCATCCAGAAGGAGCATTTATTAGGATCACGAAGTATCTAAACAACCCACTAGGTGGATTAATAGGTCCATAGATAAATGTATATGTTTCAAGAACGTAGAAGACTCTATGTAAACTTCCATTGATGATGGTCTCATAATTAACTTTTGTTTATAACAAGTAGTGTAATAAAATTACCATTTACAATAATATTTAGGTTCTTTAATGGATGTCAATTTAATTTTTTTTATAATTCGTCTCATTATTATAGACCCAAGATGTCCCAGACGATTAGAGTATTAAAATTAGTGAACTTCTGATATACTATAGAATGTTCCTCAATTGCACTAATTCTTGTCCAATACAAGCTAGAAGATACAACAGAGAACTTTTCTATAACATATGTCTAAACAGAGACATTCTTAGTGATACCACGCATAAAAAGGTTGCGACCTTTTCCACGCTTAGCATGGTGGGCATACACCTCACCCACTTCAGAGAATGGATTTGTATATTTGGATTTATCAAAAGTTATCATTCTTCATGCCTGGAACACAGTCATATGAGCATATCAAATTATGATAGCTTAGTACCTCATTCATGGCCATGTGTATTATCCAATCACTTGTCTTCTTTCTGGCATATTATGCATTACTACCATTGTAACACCCCCAAAAAATTTCTAAGTTAAGAACCAAACTATTCTTCTTTAGCATATAAGGTCGTATCGAGTGATTCTTAAATTATGATATGGTGTTCATGTCAATTCTTTAGTGTGAGATTAAATTTGGAGATGAATTAAGGTCACAAGAAACCCCTAGCACAAAAGTTTAGTTGAAAACTTGGGTCAACTTTCAAATGACCATATCTCTCAGCACATAACGAATTAGGTGGCCTATGACCTATAAAATTAAAGGTCTATGAGTCCTCTTTCCAACCCTATCAAGTTCGCTCCATTTTGAGTTTGGAGTAATAAGTTATATCTGTTTTAGTAAAGCCCTGTCAGACAATCAAAGTTTCATGTAAAGCATTACAGACGGTGGAGTGTTCCACAGACTGTGGAGCCATCCATGACGGTTTTGCTGCAATTAATTTCCAGCAACTTCATGCACACATTCTAGGGTTAATTTGGTCCTTTCTCAAGCTTTTAAACCCTATTCTAAGTCATTTTAAGTGTTTTAACTAAGTATATCATTCAACTAACTAGTTTTCCTCTCAAAATCATCTATCTAAACATTCAAGTATCTACAAATTCTCTCAAACTCACCTAGGGTTCCTCTTCTCCATCAACAACCCTAATACTTTAATGCCAAAACTTCAAGATACAAAGAAAAACCTTCCACCCAAAGTTTTCTTAAGTTCTCCCACTCTAGAAACTCCATAAAAGAATTTAATTTATCAATATCAAGCACCAAGATTTCAAGACCAAAGGTTTTATCTAAGAAAGGTAGTGTTCTTACTCTGGCTCAAGATAAATCAAGTCTCCGCCAAAGTTTCCATTCTAAATGCTTCATAATCAGGTATGTTAGACTATTCATAGTGTTTGACTAGTTCATTCTCATGCTTACATCTAAATTCAGTCGGCGAAAGTTTAATCTAGGGTTACACCCTTAGTTTTGAGAATTCTTGAGATGAGTTTGTTGTTGAGTTCTGAGTTCTATTCCTAATGGTTGAGTTTTTTTTATATTGTCATTGAGATCCTTGAATTGTTTTGTTCATATTTATATTTCAGCATGAACCGTATTTTGAGTTATAAATTGTTGAAAGTCTTTGTGCAGTTATTTCCACGCATTGATTTTTGAATTTTAAAATGAGTTCACGAGTATTTTAAAGTATCTTTTGAGAAGCGTTTAAGGAAACACAAGTGTTTCCAAAAGTAATATTTTTATATTGAGAAGAGAACTATGATTCATGATTAGTATGACAGTAGAGTATGCCATCAATGTGTAAGCAGTAAGCCATCTAGATATGTCATCAGTATTTATGCACTATGACTTCTTGAGTCATCAATGATCATATCACAATAAATAGTTTTAAAATGTTTTTTCTGACAAAGTAAAGCAGAGTTTGAGTAGAGTTTTAATAGAATTTTAGAGTAAAGTTTAAGGGAACTAATTGATTCCTAAATATATTTCTTTTACATTGAGAAATAAACCTTGTTTTCATAAAGAGTTCAGAGCTACTTCAGAGCAGTTGCCTCTTTTAAGGGGATATTTTGAACAATTATCTCAAACCAGAGAAATAGTATGTTTACACATTTAAGCATGAGTATATATTATATAGAGTAGTATTAAGCACCGCTATGGAGATGAGTTCATACAACTCAAAATCCTCATAAATTATGTATGCCAACATGGGTAAAGCATTATAATTTTTAGATGAATCCTTATTTGCCCACTTAGTTGAGAGGTTCATACCACGGTGAGGTATATGATAATTATTGCTGTGTTGGTGAGACGTTGTATCATCACGAGCCTCATAGTGATGGTTGTTGGTTAGATTAACTCTCTAATAGAGTAAAGAGTATTTTATTGTATTTTCATATACATCTTTGAGTTAGCATCTTTTACTTGTGAAACATTAAATATCCTATCTTTTATTTATTCTTTACGTTGAGTTGAGTATTTCTTGCAGCCCTGTCATATTAGTATTTTCTATTATTGCATTTTTTCGGTAAGAGTGTGAATGATTTTTCCATCATGAATTATCTTCTATTTCAATTGAGTTACCGTCATACTTTCAATTCAGTTTTTCTTATTCAACTATATTACATTTTCGTACATTTAATTAACTGATGTCATTCGACCTGCATTTTTTAATGATGCAGATACATGTGTTTAGGATAATCAACAGACGCTCCATTGAGATCACTTTGCACTTCTTGCTAGCTTTGGTGAGTCTTCCTTACATTCTGAAGGATTCCACTCTTGTCTTTCAGTTTGGTAGTTTTGATGTGTCGTAGGTGTTGTTTCGACATCCATGTTGAACTATATATGCTTCATAGATAGTTAATGTTGAGTTTCTGTCAGTATTCCTTTGAACTATTTTGACAAACTACTATTATTTTTCAGAGTATCTTCAGGCTACTTTGAGTATACTATTTTGAGATAGTTTGAGGTTTGAGAAGTTTTGAGACTTTTGAACTTTAAATTTTATTTTAAAGCTTAAATCTTCTTGAGTTAGTCTTTTGCTAAGTAGTTAGGCAGACCAAGGATTCGGTTGGGGATCAATATTGGTTCTTGAGTGCCGGCCACGTCGAGGGTGTAGGCTGAGGGTGTGACAACCATATTCACTTTATAGAATGAATCTAGATATATAGTATTTATCAAAAGTTCTCATTATTCATGAATGTAACATAATCATTTGATCATATTAAATTATGATAGCTTAATGTCTTATTCCATGTGCATATACATTATCCAATAACTTGTCTTCTTTCATATATATTATGCACTGATACCATATTTACTTTAGGTAATGGAGCGATTTCAATGAAATGAGTTTCATGACTAATTTTCATCAAAAACACATTATTTTTTCCTTAGTCTTCATTATATCACCAATATGGTGCATTGAGATTCAAACCCATTGTCTTATCCATATAATGTCATTTTAGGCCATATATAGAATATGGTGCACCAAGAGTTGAACCCTGATGTCTTACCCTCTTGGTGTAATTGGACATGAATCCATCGTCTTATCCTCTTGGTGTGATTGGACATGAATTCATCTTCTTACCCTCTTGGTGTGATTGGACATGAATCCTTCGTCTTACCCTCTTGATATGATTGGACACTAATCCATCGTCTTATCACCTTGGTGCGATTGAACATGAATTTATCGTCTTACCCTTTTGATGCGATGAAACTTAAATTCATCATCTTACTCAAACCAATAGTATAATAGGCTAAACACTTGAAAAATTTAATAACTACTAAACGTTTAAGGAATAAATAAATCAAGATATAAAAAATATCGTCACTTTCTGGTGGTCATATTTTTCTTGCAAACTTTCATTTAGTCATTAAGGGGTCGTTTGGTTTGAATACAAGTTATGATGGGATAAGTTATGCTGGGATAAGTTAGGATGAGATAAGTTATGCTGGGATTATTTCTTATTGACCGTTTGGTTGGTTGCTTTCAATACAATATGCATTACATAAATTCTAAGAATAAGTTGTTTGTTTACGAAAATACCCTTCAATTTATTTAGTTTTGTTTTTAATATATATTTTCTTATCAAGCAGTAGTTATTTATTCTTGAAAATAAAACTTGTCTTATTTAGCTTAAATATTTTTGTGTGTGCATTTCCATAATTGTACCAAATGTATTTAAGAATAAATTTTTCATCTAAATTTGTTGAAGTACAAAATGATTTATTATTTATGTTACTTCATTTAAACACGTATCATTCTTAAATTGTAAAATACTAAAGTTATCTTCATTTTTAAATCATCTTTCATGTTACTATTTCCTTCAAAATTTATGTGAACTAACAATAGAATTCTTCCCGAAATTAGCGTACATGAGATGAAAAGAAGATAAAAATAAATAAAAAATACACAAAAGATCTAGCTAAAAGGAATACCAATATAAACTAATTTCAGAGAAAACTGCACGGGAAGTTTGTATTAAGTACCGTAGCATTTCGTTGTATCTCTCATTTTAATTGATATATAAAATATAAATTTTCAAGTGGCTAAAAGAATACACAATTAAAAATATGTAATTCGATAGTAAGGAAATTAAATTAAAATATAAATAAACATAAGAATTAGTCAAATAAATTCATAAATAAAATTATATTTATATAGTGTAATTTTTTTAAAAAATTTGAAGAATTATTATAATAAAAATAAGGAGTAGTGAAGGTCATAACTATTATTATACATGCTATTTAAAATAATATATGATTTTACATGGATATAAAAAATGAGGTATAAAAAGAGTTTAAAGGGACACTTTTGTCATTTTATCTATCTTATATCGGGATAAGTTATCCCAATATTACTATTACACCCAAAGATAGGGATAACTTATCCCATGACTAATTATTAATCCTGGGATAAGTTATCCCATGCTGTGCAACCAAACAAGGGATTAAAGGGTGCTCAAAATTTATCTCGGGATTAACTCCCTTTATCCATCACACCAAACGACCCCTAAGTGATTAACATTATAGTCCCTAATTGTCATGAAAAACGAGCATCAGTAAATAAAGAAGAATAAACAATCCCGTTGATTAATTTCCAGTAAGACAACACGTGACATCTTTAAGTTTCAAGTATAGCAGTGATGAAATCAATATCACAAATATTATTATGACACAATGAAAGATTATCAATTAATTAAATATTTATCTTGTATTTATGTAACTCCAAGAATTTCACCTCCGATACTCAAAATATTTGCTCAAGGTGGTAGAGCTTCGTGCTGATAACGTGTTATGAAACTATATAAAACAATAAGAAGATAGTAGGGAAAAGAGAGAAGACTTATTATTTCTCTTGAGGGATGATTTTACAATTAAGAAAACCCCTCTATTTATAGGGGAAAATTGACTTGATCACAAAGTTAGGGTTCCTAATTTTTCTCTAAAAGATAGGCATTCAATATATTTATAACAATTTTAAAATTATAATTATTTTTCATTTTGAATAATGAACAAAATTTAAAGGGCAAAGGACATAAATCACATACTTTAAAGCCAAAATGACCATTTGTCCCTTATAAGTTTAAAATGACTGAAATCCCTCAAAAATTTAAAACACGGATACAATAATTCAGCACTGATACATTAAATATATGGCGCGGATACATTATTAATTAAATGTTGGATATTTTTTTGTTGCGCTTTTAATGGAAAATAAAAATGGAAAATAAAAAATTGAATCCCATAAATCACGCCAAATCAGTTTCCGTAAAGTGATTCCCAAAAATAACAAATCAAATCAGAATTGAAAAGATTCAAATCTTGTTCATCTTCTGCTCTATTTCAACAAATCAATTCAGAATTGAAAGATTCAAATTGCGTTCATCTTCTTCTCTATTTCAACGAAGAGGACTGCGACTGAGAATCAATTTTGTTGAAGTGAGTTTAATCGGATAGGTAATGAATATATCAATTTTGTTGAGGTATTCTGGAGTTTGGGAGAGTGAGATTAATTATGAAAGATACAAGAGTGATGAGATATTGGTTGGTGAAGATGTTTCCTTCATGAACCTAGTTTCAACAATTGCGGCTGAGTTGTATATTGATGAGTCGAGAAAAAATATTGAAATACGATACATTGTAGAATGAAACTCCTCTCCAATGAATATAAGGACTGACATAGGAGTAAGATTGTACGTAGAGGTGAAGAAATGCGAGATCGGATTTGGAATGTATCCCCTCTGTATTGATACAATTGATAAGGATGTTGTCGATATTGAAAATTTTGATGTGTCGACTGGTTCAATCGTCTGTGTTGAAGGTGCTGAACAGGATACACTCGCTCTCAACTTGGTAGAATAAAAAAATGGTGATTTGTGTTATATACCAGAGTTAGTGGTGACGAATTACATATCTGATACAAAAAGTACAGACGTGAAAGTGGATCAATTGTACAAAGAAAAGCCACTCTGATATCTATAATGGCAAAATACAAAATAAAACATGGCTTTAATTTCAGAGTAAAGAGATCTGATAACAGGAGGTATGAAACTTTGTCTAGTATATTTCATGTGTTAATGTATCAATATATGATTGTTCTGATTAATGTATCGTTGAAATTTGTTGAAACAGTACGGAAATATTATTGTCTAAAATTATGATACAATAACTGTGTCTAGTTTATTTCATGTGTTAATGTATCAATATATGATTGTTCTGATTAATGTATTGTTGAAATTTGTTGAAACAGTACGGAAACGTTATTGTCTAAAATTATGATACAATAACTGTGTTTAGTTTATTTCATATGATAATGTATCAATATATGATTGTTCTGATTAATGTATCGTTAAAATTTGTTGAAAAAATGCAGAAACATTATTGTCTAAAATTATGATACAATAACTGTGTTTAGTTTATTTCATATGATAATGTATCAATATATGATTGTTCTGATTAATGTATCGTTGAAATTTGTTGAAACATTATGGAAACATTATTGTCTAAAATTATGATACAATAACTGTGTTTAGTTTATTTCATATGATAATTTATCAATATATAATTGTTCTGATTAATGTATCGTTAAAATTTGTTGAAACAGTACGAAAACATAACTGTGTCTAATTTATTTCATATGATAATGATGATACATTATTGTAGTAAAGCTGATAGAAGTATGCATTCTATTGATGTATCTGAAAAAATGCAGCTACAAATTATTGTGTTTATCGGATGACTGCTGTTGGAGATTCAGTGCATCTGTTAGGAAGAAATCAGATTTATTCAAAATAAGGTACTTCAATAGTGAGCATACATGTCCGATAAGGGATAGGTTATTAACAAATGTTCAAGCTACAGTTGGGTTAATTTATAAGTGTTGTGACAACGCCTAAACTGCACAATCGTAAAAGAATTCATACACCAAATGATGTTATTGAGGATATTAGAGCACTGTATGAGATTGATATTTCATACAAGCAAGCATGGCGTGCTAAGGTGCACACATTAGAGATTATAAGGGGTAAATCTGCTAATGGATATAGACGGTTGCCTAAATATCTATATATATTGGAAATTGTGTATCCGAATTCTTATATACGGACGCATAAGTCAGAGGAAAATAAGTTCATGTATCTGTTCATATCATTAAGGCCACTAATGAGGGGGTTTGACTACTGTAGACCAGTAGTTGTTGTTGATGGTGCACATCTTGGTGGATCTTACAAAGGAACTTTTGTATCAGCAAGTACGCTTGATGGTGCATGTATGATTTTTGTATTAGAATTTTGAAATTTTTGTCTCATAACAATGGTTACTTGATTTTGATAATTTATATATGGATATTTGTGTATATAGAAATTAACAAACCTGTGCACTATTTATGAGTAGGATGCATATTGCCGTTAGCTTATGGAGTGGTGGACAGTGAAAATGATTGTTCATGGACATGGTTCTTTCAACAGTTTAAAAGTGCATTTGGGGAGAGGGAACAAAAATGAAAGCATAATTAATAGTGTCAGAACTGTTTTTCCAAATGTTCCTCATTTTGCATGCGTATGGCACCTTTGGAAAAATGTTTGTACAAGCTTCAAGAGAAGCAAAAACGTACTAAATGATGTGTTCTATTCAATGGCCAAGACTTATAGAAAAGAGGATTTGAGAAATTGATGGCTAAAGTCATTAAAATTGACAATCGGGTTAAGGTGTATCTTGAGGATGCTGGTTATGAAAAGTGGTCAAGAGTTCATGCAACAATAAATAGGGGGAGAATGATGACTTCTAACATAGCAGAATGTATCAATGGTTGCCTTGTTGAAACGCGACAACTACCTATAATATAATTTTTGGAAGAAGTCAGAGTTCTATTCGGTTTTTGGAACTCTAAAAATAGAGAAATAACATCCTATACAAAGGAAACATTGGGTAAGAGATTTGAAGAGTTGTTGATTATAAATGCTTCTAAATGTTCAAAAATGCAGGTATGTGCTTATATATAAACTATAATGTATCTGGAATTTGTTGTTCTTTGGTTGTTATGAGTATAAAATTGATTTAATTGATATGTGGTGAGTGTCTTACCTAATGTTGACAGGTTGTGCAATCTACTGAATTTATATATTCAGTTTTTGAATGTGGGCGAAAACACATTGTCTGCCTTGAGAGGAAGATCTGTAACTGTGGGAGATTTCAGATAGACGAGATACCTTGTGCTCATGCATTTGCTGTTTTCAAGAAGAAAAATATTATAGATATACATCCTTACTGCTCAGATTACTATAAACCAGTTGCATTGGCAAACACTTATGAAGTTCCGATGGTTCCAATGCCGGATAAGGAGGATTGGTCAGCACCAGAGGTTGTTTTGCAAGAAATTGTATTACCACCAAGATATAAAAGGCTGGCTGGACGACCAAGAAAAAAGAGGAAGAAAAATCCAGGTGAAAAAATAAGCAAAAACACAAGTCATTGTGGATGTTGTGGACAAGAAGGTCACAACATAAGGACTTGTACTTTCTTCCCAAAAGTAGACTAACAAAATTCTTTGTTAAAGCTGCTTTTATGTTTCAGATACATTATATTTGAAATTTCGCTGTGCTTTCAATTTTTTTTTAGTTTTCAATTTAACCTTGATAAAACATTGCAATATATCAAAATAGGTGTTGAAATAATGTATCATCACTTGTTTGTTAATAGTGTACAATATATTCTGATTGTGGAAATTGTATCAATTTGTGTATTTCAATTTTACAATTATATAATGTATCATAAGTTAAGTGAAATGAACCACCAACTAATGAGAATAAATTGACCAAAACAACCAGAATAGTAAAGCTGTGTTTCCTTATGGATTATTGAATCTGATACATTGAGTTATTAAAGTGCAAAGGAATCGACTGATAAATTTGAGCAAAAATTATCAGAGCATGAAAAGAGTGTCAAAGTATCGGTTCCTATCAGAAGCAATGAAAATGAATGAATTCTTTTATTTATGAATTAATGAATATGATACATTGCATTAGTAAAGTGTGAAAGTATCCGTTTCTACAAGAAGTAATGAGCATAAATGTTGTAGTGTGTTTGAGAATTAATGTATCTGATACAAGAATGTTATCTAATTTTTGTATCAAATTATATACGATAAGATTGTTCATCAATGTACTTCATATATAACAGGTGAAAAAATTAAAAGTTGCGATACATTAAATCTAGAATTAATGTATCTCAAAAACGATAACACTATAAAAAAATGTCTAAGATCTAATCAACATTGACCACATCTTCTTGAGCTGGTTCCTTAGAATAACTTCTAGGCCTTGTGGGATCATCATTTTCACTAACGTATCCTGCCTTTGCCTTTTCAGTACCATATTGCCACAAAAGGGCTCCATATCTTGTATGGAGGTAGTCTGAACGGAAACCAATTTTGGGAACAGGGATTCCATCGCTAAGGTACTCAGCATAGGCAGCAACATACATTCCACAATCCCTTAAAAAAGTGAGGAATATACATTATAAAGAGAAAATAATATACACTGTAACTATAAAATAAAAGACCTGCTAATACTTACAAGCTATTACATTGTTGTTGCATGATGTCTTGTGTGAATTCAACTTTAAATGTGACGTTTGGTTCCAAAAGCATTCCAGTTTGACTGTCCTTGTAAGCATCCAATGATGACCAGTTGGTTCGCTCAGTTTGATCGAAAAAACCACTGTCATGAAGGAAAGATGACAGCATAGTCGCCAACTTTTTTATCTCACCACATGGCTCTCTTACTCTTGTACCCATTGATGAATCATATACACGAATGAGCCTCTCTTTTAAAACAACAACAGCCAACATCCAATGGAACTCACCATCTGAGTTCACCGAAATGTATACCTCATCAACTAGATGCCATGGTAATCCATCCGGGATGGAAAATTCTTTGATTATGTTTTTAATTGACCTCTCGATTGCAGATACAACAACACCACGCGCCATGTGTTCTTATGTAGTTAAATTATCATCAGAAGCGCTGCGGTAGTACCTATTGTATGCATCATTAATAAATGTCTTGAATAAGCAATTGACAGTGGTGAATCAGTACTCATTAGGGCTGCGTAGTTTTGACTTCTTCCTTAAGTAGTACAAAACTACATCGATGTGCTGCAACATAAATTTAAAAGAAAAAACACAAAATGTTAGACTATGATAAATCACAACAATCAAAATGTCAAAAAAATGTACCTCATCTGATTTTGTATCATATACACATTCAAGATAATGTATATGATACAAGATATCAATGTATCATAGATATATTAATAATGTATCTTTCTATCGTACATCATCTTATTTTGTATCATAAACACATTCAAGATAATGTATATGATACAAAATATCAATGTATCGTACATACATTAATAATGTATCTTTCTAGCGTACCTGATTTGTCCAGCATTTTTTTAGCTGAGATATGACATAAAACCAATTTTTATTCTTGGCAAAAGCAACTACAAAGTCCATGTGTTCAAATCCAAATAAAGCTGATTTGGCTCTGTATTTATCATCCATTGGTTTCCTATATATATATAAATATATATCACAATTCTAAACAAGTGAAAACAATATGATATTTTACTGTGTGAAAATATTAAATTGTTACTCACTTGCTGGCATGATTTTTAAGGAGGCCTTTAGAGATCTATTTGGAGTATTCATCCAATAAATTTGACGGAGGTTGGTAAGAAATACCAAATCCATCAAATGGGGAGATCGGATGAACTTCTTCTTCAACTTTCTATTTTCCTTTATCAGTAGAATCAAATTCAGTCACATATGGAGATTGAAAAATTCTTGATGGCATCCGATTCCGTTGAACAGGGGTCTCTGATAGTTGATACACGACCATCTCATTACCCAATATTTCAGTGGGTAATATACTGTCAGGTACAAATTGATGTGTATTGGTCAATGAATGTGACTTGACATCACTCAATGGTTGAACACACAAAGGACTATGAAGACTTGCAATAAGTACGTCTATAGCTTCTTGGGTTCCAGCAGAAATGGATGTCGATGTGGTAGAATCCTATATTTTTAAATCAATAATAAGAAAATTGTATCATTCAATAGCCAACAACCAATCAAAGAAAATATTTAGAATTTACCGATGTATCAATGTTTACTGGAACTTTGTCTGGAAGTGGGATGTTATCAGCAACATCTTGAACCGCAGATGATTGCTCATTTTTTTGTGTCAAGATCTACTACATCATCCTGATAAGCAACACGATATTTTTTGTTATAACGCTAAAATAAATGAACAAAAAATTTATACATAAAATTATACTTACAATAACTTTCTTGGATACATTCTCACCAGATCTTTGATCCTTAAATGTATCAACAAAATATAAATAATACTACTTAAGTCAAAAACTAATGTATCAAAAATGGAACAAATACTACAGTAACTGTGAATGTTACATTAGATGAATAAAGTAATAGATTTATACATAAACGTGTACTTACAACTTCATCGGATACTTCCTCACCAGCTTGTGGATCCTTGATGTATCATCAACCTATGAAATGAAAAATACTAAATAATTCAAACAATAATATATCAAGATCAATAACTTATACTACATCATTAATGAATGATACATTAAATGATTAACCTATGTCAAATATATAAAGTTAAACTTACAAAATCTTTCTTAGATACATTTCCTGCAAAAGGAACATATGTTGTAGATGGTGGTTCCGATAGATCATCGTTGCCTCTTTTATCCTTTAATGTATCATCATCCTATGTTGATTAGAATATCGATCAAATAATAATGATTCAACAATCAAAACTAATCTTACATTTGAAATTTAAACATATTGTAACTACTACACTTATAAATGTTTCACAAATTATTGGCTGTAATTGTATCAATTACAATAATGTATCAGCTGGTGTTGTATACTTTATTGAATATTAGATACTTGAATGAATGTATTCGATTCATACCTCTAAGACCTCATGTTGTTGTACCTGTGTTTCTTGTTCAGCCTCTATATCAGGGTTATCAATGAGGACGTTGTTGACAAACTCCATATCAATTGGAGAATTATGTTCAACAAATTGATTAGTAGTTTCAGGTTGATTCACATTATCTTCTTCAATTACCTCTTCATCCGAGATTGGAAGTGATCTGGCAGTTTTTTTCTGCAAGCCAAAAAACCAAACAATATAATTAGAATAATATTGTAACAAATAATTAAAAATAGTAAAATAACCACTACCTTCCGTTTTAGCTTCCGTTTTATCTTCCGAACTAATTTCATCAGAACTTTGAGATTATCTTTGATAAAGATTTTAAGATCATCAAACTTATTGTCCACCTTTAAAAATACGTAAGTAATTAATAATGATTTACTGTGGAACAATTGAGAACATTGAATAATAATTATGAGAATCACTTACATATTCCGTCAGATATTGCTTAACAGATTCGATTTCTGAAAAATCTTTCTTTTCTTTGGGATTAGATGAAGGACCAACTGAATCTGGAATAGGGAATGGTTCTTTTTCTATCACAGGGGGACTGCTCTGATTGTTCCATTGCTTGTTTGGTCAAAACAACTTTCTTTCTTCTCTTCGGAGGGGGGGGTGTAGATGATGTACCAGATACGCGTTGTTCCATTGGAATATTTTTGTGTTTGGTCAAAATAATTTTCTTTCTTCTCTTCGGAGGGGGGGGAGGTGTAGATGATGTACCAGATACGCGTTGTTCCATTGGAATATTTTCGTGTTTGGTCAAAATAATTTTCTTTCTTCTCTTCGGAGGGGGGGTGGGGGTGTAGATGATGTTCCAGATCCGCGTCTACTCCTCCTAACAATCTGATCCGATGGTTTAGAGGAGAAATCCTCAAACCCAGGAATGTCATCTGATCCAGCTTCTGTAGGTTTATCAGCAGACAAATAATTTTTGGTATGAGAGACAACCAGATTGTCCGACAACTGAAGTATAGTCAACTCCTCACAAGTCGGTTGTATGTTGGTACATGCATTCTAAAAATAAGTTTGTAAAGTCAGAATAGCAAAAATAAAGGCAAATAGAAATATATAAAAATGATCGATACCTCAGTAAAAATAGTAGACATCAACATATCAAATTTAGGCTTGACACCAACAACTCGCCAATTTAGTATCCTTGGGATGTAGTCTCCCTCCTTGACAACAATTTCGTCATTTAGAACGGATGCACATTCATACACCCACACATTTAAAGCATAAGGCATGCCACTTAAACGATACAATTGCTTAACTTTGGTTCTCTCTTTCCTCTATGACATCATTAACCTTGAAAATGCACGTTGTCCCCAAGGAAAATGTTCATATGTACCGTTTTCAACCATCAAGAAGTCATTAACATGGATGGGTGATTCAGGTAGTTGTGAGAGAACAAATGTGTTGAGGAAGTAGAGAATTCCCATGTGGAAAGCATCCTGATCGTTGTCCCAATTACCTTGAAGAAAATGGTTAACAAATCGTGCCTTACTCACACTATTAGACTTTACTAAATACGGAAAATATTTTTGAATAAAGCTGCTCTTTGAGGTATTGGGATACTGAAAGTTATTGGGATCTCCAATGCATTTCAATCCTGTTATCATAGCAAATTCTTTTATACTGAAGCGCAAAAAAATCCCATTCGCATGCCGAACATGAAGCTCGTTAGGGTTATCCTGTTCAATCTCAAGAAGCAACAAACATTTGGATATTTGGCCTTGATAGTTGTAGGTATGAATGTCGGCACATGGCCCAAAAATAGAATTTGTAAACAACTCGAAAGCGTCGACATTCATGTACTTTTTCAAATATTGTACAAAGTCATTGTTGTATGCTGCACCAAATTTCAAGTAGTGTGTAGGAATTTGCTTGATAACATAACTCATAGTCTGTAAGAATCCAAAAACATAACAAAATATTATGCAAAAATAACAACCTGTTATTAAGATGATACAAAATATAACACATTGTTAAGAAAGACACATTAATGACTGAGATACAAAAAATAACATATACACAAACAAACCCACAAACAAAACACGTACGATACACGTACAGACCCATAAATAAAGCACATTATATGTAACTGATACAACATTTACTATGAAAGACACATTATATGTAACTGATACAACATTTACAATGAAAGACACATTATATGTAACTAATATAATATTTAGTATGAAACTTGAAATAACAGATACACATACACAGACCCATAAACAAAACACAAACGATACATTAATGACTGAGATCTACTGAACAATGCATGTTATAACAGTTGAAATAAAATACATTATAATTTGACTTAGTTAGGGTTAGTGTATAAATTGATTACAGATAATAACGATACATTAAATAAGAGACCTGAATTTGTGCATTTTTTGTATCATAAATTGATTAACTAAGAAAAAAATTTACAACATTCGAAAGAAGAAGAACTAAAACCTAACCTCAGGTAATGGAGGTCGAGAAATTGGAGGGGCAAATTTTCGACCCCTTTTTTTGGGGGTTTTACGAACAGTTTTTGAAGATGAAGCAAAATCGTTTTTCTTCTTTCCATCTTTTACATTCGCCATTAACAATGGGTCGTGTAGACTTTTGGATCTGTTCTCCTCCCA
>JAJOOS010010841.1:0-18645 GCA_029582725.1 Solanum chiquidenum | reverse complement strand
AATACTTATAATCCTTTCACTTTTGATATTATACATTATATCAGAATATCAATCCTCTGATAGGAGTTGTACTCTCTTTTTTTACATGTTCTTCTGAATGAATGATTTACAGACAACTGGAGTGTGAAGGCTATTCGCAGAAAGACAACTGGAACTGGCCGCATGAGGTATCTTCGTAACGTCCCTCGCAGGTTCAAGACCAATTTCAGAGAAGGTATACATATTATAGCTTATCTTTATTTTTGGAAGTTCTTTTTTTCTCCATTTTAAGATTTGCTAATTTACATTTTATTTAGGATTGAGTGTGCCCT
Source organism: Solanum chiquidenum (assembly GCA_029582725.1). Classification (NCBI taxonomy): domain Eukaryota; kingdom Viridiplantae; phylum Streptophyta; class Magnoliopsida; order Solanales; family Solanaceae; genus Solanum; species Solanum chiquidenum. Next base: position 18,334 of record JAJOOS010010841.1, on the reverse strand, counting down.
TTGGTATGGTGAAAATTGTTTATAGGATTTATGAAATCATTTTCCAGTGATTGTTTACTTCTAAAATGGGATTACTTCCTCTAGTTATAGACAAAAGTTATTTTACTTTACTGATATCCATATACTTGCCTTGACCAATATTTAGATATTGTTTTCAACCTTCAATGCTAATATAACTACTACCTCTTTCTCAATTTATGTTTAGTTGTTTAATTGGGCACCAAGTTTATGAAGTTTAAAGATAGTTTGTTTTTAAAGATAGGAAGTTGTCAATTCCTTTCCTTTTTCGAAAGAAAAGAGTGTCACATAACCAGGGATTGATGAGAGTAATAAATGCTATTGTTGTACATTGTCTTCCACTTTGTACGAGTGATGTACCATGCATTATAGTACATGCTGTGACTACCCTTTTACCTTGTATGTTGTTGCATATTGCACCCTTGTTCTATAGAAAACTAAGGGGTTGTTGGGTAGTTGGTTAGAGTTATGCAATAATTAGTTATGAAGGAATTTGTGTTATTTTGTATAGGTATTTAGTATGTCTATTTATTACACCTTCTATCATGCATAATATATTACATAGATTCCTTCATAACTTGTGCATATATTTGTTATATGGATTTCTTAATTGGAAACCAAACATCATATTAGTTTTAAACATGAATACCTTACCTTCTAACCAGTTACCAAATGTACTATTACTTGCGCAAGATTTAATATCTGTATAATTAACCTCCAAACCAGCTATCAAACAACCCCTAAGTGTCTATAATTAGTTCCAAGAAACCAGAACTGAATGCCTAAAATAGTTTTAGTAAATTATTTTTCAAGATAAAGCTGTTTTCACACAATATTTTTCCCGAAAATTGTTTATGTCATACCTAGCCAATGCACTATTGGTGTTTTAAGTTGACTACATATTAGTTGAGCTTGAAAGATGCACACCTATAATTCAGTGTGATTGTTCCTTTGCTTAGCTTTGCTAAGTTTGTTTAGACATTGCCAATTGATGATCAAGAATATATGTTAATAAAAAAAATGAGATAATAATAAACTTTATACTCTTGTTCGTCCAGGTACTGAAGCAGCTCCAAGGAAGAAGGGAGTAGCTTCTGCTTGAGGCTTTGAGACAGTTACTTGAGAGGCTATTAGTGGTAGCTTCATTTTGATATTTCAAGATTTAGAGCAAGTAAAATTTTGGGACCTTCTATCTTAGGTTTTATTGCCCTTTGAAAGATTAATGTGCTTAAAATTTTCAAAGTATGTATTCCAACTTGGCATTTTTATAAAGAAGGGATCTTGAGACTTCCATAACTTATTGGATCTAATCTGCCTGTCTAGTTTTTATGTTACCTTGTGGTTGTTCAAATTGCTCATTTTGAATCTCTTGCTGTATGAAATGATTCCATTTATTTTATTGTTACCTTGAGGTTGTTCAACTTGCTTATTTCAAATCTGTTGCTGTATGAATAATGACACGCTCAATGTGCTGTTCTTTTATTTTAATTTACCTGATTTGGGTGCTAGTATGGTGATCTTACCAGTTAAATGTTTGCATAGATGATTAGTTCAGCTTGTAGTATGAATTCAGATGTCTGCCTCTGAAGTCTTGCGTTTCTTGGTTACTGAAACAATGAAAAGAAAAACAGTCTGGCATATTGCGTGGAAGGGATCTACATTGAATACAAAGTAGTATTGGAAATTTCTCTCATGATAAAAGAAATTTCTCTCTGATCTCGTCTCCTTTATTCTTGGAAGTTTTCTTGTTTTCTGGAAAATGAAGTTATAGCGATGTGTGTTTTTGGAGTTGTAGGTGAACTGAACTAACTTTAGGCTACAGGGTGATTCGAGTTATTCACCAATTACCTCTCATGACATTTCTTTTTATCATGGAATCTCAGTGAAAAATGTCTATATTTCCCTCATGGTGCGAGTAAATAATTTCTACATTTGATGCTAGAAATGCAGAGTGCATCGAACTGGGTTAAAGAAGGGACCGGGGCTTCTTTGTTGTAAGGCGTCTAGAAGCTCAATAGTCTTGTAAAATTGTTAAACGAAAGAAGTCGCAGTAGCAAAAGGGGTAACTAACGGCCAGGCCATAACATTTACCTTTACCTTGTAAATATGTAATACTACTCGGGCCACCTTGAGAGATACAACTTAACAACTGAACCGCGTAAATTTAATGATAAATAACTCTTCTTTTCTCTATGTAATTTATTAAGTTTAAAAAGAAAAAGAAGAGAATAATTTTAATCTTATATAGTCGACTACAAAACATGCTTATGTGAGTACGAATCCTCCTAATGAAAATAGATGATCCTCATTAGAAGTCATAAATCATAATCAATCTCAACTAGTTTAGGATCATACATATGATTAATTGATTAACAAGTAACTAGAGAAATCATGACTGAATGGGATAGCTAAATCACATTATAGCAAAAGTTCTGAGTACTATTACCGGATATCTTACCTAGAAAATAAAGAAATAACCTCCGTAGCATTATGATTCGTTCCAATTTTCGTATTTGATTGGCTAAGAAAACTAATTCCGTAAAATGAATAAAATAATTTCTTCTAAGGGAAGTAAGAAAAATAATTTCACATTGATCGTCTCCTTTTCACCCTTCAACACCATAACCCCATGTCCCCATCCCTACCACCCTGGAGTGATATACTTTGCGTTCACATAAATAAATAAAATCATTCTTACTTAAGTCTCCTCCTAGCGACTAAGGAACATTTTAGGAGGAATTATTGCACACGTTTGATTTGAACTTATCTTGATCACCGTTTAATTAAGTTGGGTGGCCTGACTTTAAAAGCAAAACAGACTCATTCATTGTCTTATAACAACCAGCCAATAGCAAGCAAACAAATGTACAAACGCAATTACACAAACACATAATTGCATTTGTATAATTAGTCAAAGCAAGAGGCCAGTGACATTACATCCTGTTTCTATCATTCTTCAAAACAAACATGCACACCACGTTCTTCCAACCATTCACTTAAACTAAGAATTAAACACCAAAACATCCTCTCCACAATTATCCATCAACAAATCACTTCTCTTCTATCCCTTTCTCTCTGTACCTGCAGAAACACAACCTTTTCCTCACAAATTTTCATTCTTTTTCACCTCACAAACAACCCCATTTCATTAACTTTCTTGTCATATGGTCATAAGTTCTATTCTTTAAGATACATTTTTATAGAATGTGTTAATCATGATTCTTGAAACGAACAATAATTCAATGGCTGGATGCAAGTCACGTTTGGCCAACGATTCAACGGTCACTAGCCCTCGTTCAGGTAAGTCATTTTCTTCCCTTTTTAGAAAATTCACAAAAAATAATTGTGGGTGTGTTTGGATGGATTCTTGATTTTGTTCATTCTCCATGAAACACAAAACTTTAGTCAATTGTTAAAGCCCCTCTGATAATAACTAATTTTCATAAAGATCTATATTTTCAATATTTACTTTCTGTCACCGTGTGACAATGTCAAGATTTTCACTAAGGGTATTCAAAATACAAAGAAATACATGTATGAAAAAGCCAAACGGATTTAACATCTAATATATATACATAAAAATTAATTATGTATAGAGTGTAATTTTCGATAAAAGAGGGACCCTAGCTCCACCCTTGCTGTCACCTTTAATGCTTTACTTTTGCAAAGAAAAATTGTGCTATGCTTGAGGGTCTTAAATGATTGAACATGTCTAAAGCATTAATTAAGGTTATCTGTCCAAAGCTAACAAAATGTTCCATTTCTCCTTTAGGGGTAATTATTCAGAAAATTTTCATCTTTTGGGTGAAAACTGAAAAGTACTTAGTAAATGAATTGATATATAGGATCTTGATATATTGTAGTCAAAAGATGTGGTTTGCATTCAGGGGTGGAAGCAGAGGGGCGCAAGGGGTTCAAATTATATGGTAATATGTATATAAATAGGGTAAAAATGATTTTTTCCGCGTATATGTAAGTTGATAAATCCCCTGACATAGGATTTTTTTTTTTGAATCCCTGGCTCCGCCACTGGCGTTTACCACATTGCACTGACTCTTTTGGTCCTATTTAGATATGGAGTTGATGAAGGAAAAGTTTTCAAAGTTGCTCCTTGGAGAGGATATGTCTGGTGGAGGAAAGGGTGTCTCGTCTGCGCTGGCTTTGTCAAATGCAATCACAAATCTAGCAGGTAATCATCAGTGTATAACTAAAACTTGTTGATCTGTTGCTAATCTGAGAAGTCAACTTTTCTTATCAATGTATGATATGTGCAGCTTCTGTTTTCGGAGAGATGAAAAGATTAGAGCCAATGCCAGCTGAGAGAAAAGCAAAATGGAGAAAAGAAATTGGTTGGCTTTTATCTGTCACAGATCACATTGTTGAATTTGTTCCTTGTAAACAAGTATCAAAAGCTGGAACAAACATGGAGGTACCTCTACCTCTCTCTCCTTCGAACTCTTTGTTGCATATTTCATATATCTACCGTACAACAAGAGTGATCGATCATACGTTCATTTAATTTCTCTATCAGGTTATGGTAACAAAGCAGCGATCTGATCTTCAAATGAACATTCCAGCTCTACGGAAGCTAGATGCAATGCTTATTGTAAGAGATATGAAGTTTTTTTGTTTTCGTTTTCCTAAGTGATCTCAATTGTCCTGATTGATGTTTATGCCTGGATTAATGACCAACAGGATTGCTTAGATGGCCTTAACAATCAAAGTGAGTTCTCGTATATATCAAAAGATGATGAATCACAGGAAGAAACAAACAGCAGGAAAGATGACAAATGGTGGATACCTACTCCTAAGGTTCCTCCTAACGGCTTGTCTGATCCAATGAGGAAATGGCTGCAATTTCAGAAGGATTCAGTAAACCAAGTTCATAAAGCATCCATGGCGATAAATGCTCAAGTCTTGTCAGAAATGGAGATCCCAGAAAGTTATATAGAATCCCTACCTAAGGTCTAAAAAATCATGAATCTCACTTTTAACTTACTTCAAGCTTGTGTGATCTTGTGTGTTAACATTTCCCTTTTACTATGTTTAGAATGGGAGAGCAAGCCTAGGAGATTCGATCTACAAAAGCATCACCGATGAATACTTTGATCCAGATTACTTCTTCACAACTATGGACATGTCTTCAGAACATAAACTTTTAGACCTCAAGGACAGAATTGAGGCTTCTGTAGTTATTTGGAAAAGAAAGATGAATGCTAAAGATGGGAAATCATCCTGGGGTTCAACTATTAGCTTTGAGAAGAGAGAAATGTTTGAAGAAAGAGCAGAAGTCATCTTGTTAATTCTTAAGCAGCGGTTCCCTGGAATTCCTCAGTCAAAACTAGACATTAGTAAAATCCAATACAACAAAGTACGAAGCATGCACATTTTGATCTACTTCTAATTTCATATTCTAGAGCATCTAGACTTGTTTTCTTTGCTTCTATTAGGCGATTCAACTTCTTTGTCATTATAAGATCATCCATATACTAGAGGATCTAGTTCTTGGACTTCTACATGAATTAATGGAATGAAATTTTCGTTGATTTTACAGGATGTGGGGCAAGCAATTTTAGAAAGCTATTCAAGAATAATAGAAAGCAGGGCATTCACAATCATGTCACGAATTGAAGACGTTCTCCAAGCCGATGCTATGGCTCAAAATCCTTCCAATGGAGATGTAAAGAGGCCATTATCAGATAAAGAAGAAGTAGGGAAGCTTAACTCTGCAGAGAATGGAGCTTCATTGACACTTTTAGACTTCATCGGTTGGACACCTGATCAAGAAGACAACAACACAAAGAAATATTTGAAGGAGGACCCAACTTATAAAGATATTAACGCGAAGATTAAATGCAACCCTCCTAGCATAGTCACCAACAAGAGGTTTTCTTACCTAGAGAACTTAGGTATTTGTAGAAGTCCAACTGCACGTCACTAATTGATTGGCACTGCAGAATGTTAGTTTACCTCACGAGGACTGCCATCAGAATTCACGGAAGTCTGAAATCTCGTCCTCAAATGTACATATTGAGATGGATCTTACCCATTTAGGATTCAACTAAGCCATTTCCTTTTGTAAGTAGGGAAAATTCAGTAGACCTATTGGGTCTGTGGCACTTCTTTTGAAGTGATTTACTGTGTACAAGATGTCACCTTGTTGAAAAAACAAAGTGAATTTTTTATTTTTTGCAAATAGTACTATGTTAGTTTGTATTGCCTTTGGTCTTTAGATTAATTGGAAAGCAAGTATGTAAGAGAGATTTGGTGTCCATACAGTTAAACACTACCATTCCTTTATCAGTCTACCTTTCATGTTTTTTTTCAGAGTATTGTTTACAATATCACAAAGGCATGATGAACCAACAAGAATACATCCGAGCGAAGATGATAAAATATCATAAGCTACAAACTTAGAAAGCAATGCTTCAAACTTTCCAGAAGATTTATCTTGTTGTAACAGAGGTCTGAGGTAAGCTTCAATGTACACTTACCAGCTGTTATATAGATGAAGATGATACATCAATTACAAAATGAAGCTAAAGAAATTTTGGATTGGGAAGCAATTAGATCTTGCCACGTGGACCGAGCTTTGGTGGAAGTTGGGGGCCTTTCTTGATTGGTAGGATATCCCCTGATGCAGTTGAACTGAAGTAAGCAAGAGTTGAGCCACCTCCCAATATCAAGAACTTGAGCAACAGACCTCTCTTTGTGAAAGGAGCAGCAAATGTCTCAAAGAACTTGCTCTACCAAATACAAAATAATAGGAGAAAGATAGTTATAAATCAGTAATGTTCTGGCGAATAATCGATGCTGCAACTAGTGATCCAACATATACAAATACAACTATTTAACACAGGCATGGCAAGTAGACGAAAAAAGCAGCAGCCGGACCACTAGGGTCTATTGTTGTACGCGGCCTTACCCTACATTTCTATAAGAGTTTGTTTCCACAGCTTGAACCCGTGACCTCCTGGTCACATGACAATTACTTTACCAATTAAGCCAAGACTCCCCTTCTACATGGCTAGAGCATTTTTGCAATAAAGAAATGTGGGATGACTTTCTAAGGGGAGAGAGACAAATAATACCTGAAGGGAGTTGTAGGGTGATGGTGCATCTGATCCATACAAGTCCCACTGACCAGTTGTGTTGCCCAAATCCTCCAAGTCAAAGTATACACTCTTGTCACCATATTTTGCAACCACAGCACCAGCCCTACACAAAATTATCATAATCAGTCGAAGCAAAAAAAATGCTCACAGGCCCATAACTCATCTTTAATTTCTATCTTCGAAAGCTCAGATGTATATAATAAAATTTCTTAACATCCTCACATAAACCGATATTGGTGGGAGGTAGCACGTAGTCGATCACACACCATAGTTATTAAAAAAAAAAAATCTATTTCAATCTTTAACTTTACCACTAACCTAACTAAGTCCGAGTTGCTTGGCAAAACATTTTAGGAAAAAATAAGTACTTTTGAGCAGTAATAGAAGTTGTTTTTCAAGAAACTGAAAAACATGTTTTTTTTCTTCCCAAAACATATTTTTGGAGCCTTAATTAGTCAAATACAACTGTTTCTCTAATATTAACAAATTGTTTAGCAAGTTGATTCTTCAAACACAAATTACTAAAAAAAATAAGACTTTCTAAAATTAAAAAGCAGATATTGAAAGCTTGATCAAACAAACTACTAAAATCTGAGACATCGGCCATCCAGTACCTTACCTGGATTTAGATTGCTTCAAATTGAGGCGAGATGATCTAACATTTAGTTTAGTTCCAGCAATGGAGCTTCCAGCTAGGCCCTTGACACTACTGGTGGGCTGCACTGCAGTAAGAGTTGCCATAGACGCCATTATTGCGCTCTGTTTCAGACTAGGAAATTAGCTGTGGTTCAGAAAATGATGTGATTGTGAATATGTTATGGTTTTGTTTGAATCTTTTTTTGCATGGATTTGAAGATGACACGTTGGAAACTGGATATATTTCTAGAGATTTGGAGTCCCATTCGAGTGGTGACACGTGTGCCCAGGATGGATTTATCATTATCCTATCCCTTCTAATTAAATTGTAAATTTTGTCCAACTTCTCAATCAGGCAAAGAACAAAAAAGATTTTAACTTGTCTGTTTATACAATGTGGTTTACATTGACAGTCCAAAATTTGACGATAAAGTTCAGTTAAACACTCAAGATATTAGCAGAGAAACTCGATGTGATTGATTAAAATAAAATCAGCTAGCTTTCTGTATCATTTTTCCAATGGTGAAGAGCCTACACTTAGATGCCAACAAAGTTAATAAGACTTGGCTGAGGAAAAGTGTCAGGCGATTCCCACATCGTTAAGGGGAGAGTAAACCATGACTTCTGTTAAAAATATAAAATGTCAGTACAAGGGCAGTGCTAAACTTACGCAGCCACGCAGTGAGCACAAAGCGAACTATTCTTTCGCCTTTTACTAAAGAATATCGTGTGCGCGCTGCACATAGTGGCATACGCTTATTTTTGGAGGGATTCTCTTCTTTGAGTGACCCCCACAATTCAAGTCTGAAAGTTTTGTTTATTGAATTTATCTTTTATTATAACATCAGTTAATTTTAAGCTGTCTTTTTCTTTTAGTCCCTTGAAGCTTTAAATCCTTGTTATAAATTTAGTCTGAAAATTAACTTGTTCTAACAATTGCTCATGCTCAAAAAGACTCCTTATTATAAATTTAATCTGAAAATTAACTTGTTCTAACAATTTGTTCATGCTTATTTCTCAAAAAAACACCTTATAATAAATATAATTTGAAAATTAACTTGTTCTAACAATTGCTCATGCTTATTTCTCAAAAAACATTCACATTCTTGAGAAAATGATCAATCTTTTTTGGGCACTTCAATTTTATTTTATTTTTTGATCTTTTCAGATTTTGTAGGTATAAAAATGAAGATTTTTTATGTGTAAAAATGAAAATCATGTATAAGATGACATAAACTAATAACAAGTTTGTGAAAGATTACAAATAGAACTTTCATCATGTTTTTGTCTTTCTCAATCATATGTACATTGCCCATATAAATAAGAACATGGTGAGAATAGTCCTTAATGTGAATAGTCCTTAATGTACGAAGGATGAATTATTTTGATCCTTCAGATATTTACTCCTTAGATTAAAAATAATCTCTGATATACATGAAAAGTGTATCGTTTTAGTCCTAAGCCTTAAAAATGATTGGCAGGAGTAAATTGTTTTTATCAAGAGAAAAGTATTGAAAACACCATTGAATTTGGCGTGAATTATTAGTTTCATTCCGAATCATTGACAGTCTTAAAACATCATTTACTTGACTGACTCAACGTAAATATATGTGCATTCTGCCACATGACATAATAAGTGATTTCAAACTCTTGTAGGAGTATGTAGCTCTAAATAAAAACTGAAGAGAATGGTTGAAAGCACTCCTAAACTTTTTGAGAATTTAGGGGTCGTTTGGTTTGAAGACAAGTTATGATGAGATTAATTATGATGGAATAAGTTATGTTGAGATTATTTTTATTGGTTGTTTGGTTTGTCAAATATGCATGACATAATTTCTAAGAATAAGATGTTTGTTTACAAAAATATTCTCTAAGAATAAGTTGTTTGTTTATAAAAGAGGGTTTAAGATGGTACTTTTGTTATTTTAAATTTTTATCTCGAGATTAGTATTCCTTCTATAAGTAGGTATAACTTATCTCAGTCATAATTATTAATTCTGAGATAAGTTATCTCACACTTCGTAACCAAACAAAAAATTGAGGAGTACTAAAAACTTATTCCGGAATATATTTTAGTACTCATGTGACAAAACCAAAGATATATTCAAGTTTAATTAGTCAAGTAGATCAGTATATCAATAGTTCGAAAACGAAACTAAAAAATAATAATTCACACCAATGTTAAAAGTGTTTTCAAAAAACACCAAGCACGTAATTAAAATTTGCTTAATCACCAAACTAACTAAAATAATGCCGAATTTAAAGAATTACTCTACAACAGTGTGGATCTATCGGTTAAAACTTATCCGCATCGAGTATATACATCAAACTAATGCAATTTTTATTATTATGTGATTTAATAAAATAAAACACATATTAATTAATTAAAATTAAGTAAAATGAACTATAAATTTAAATACATGACATACATATATTGGATTGGTGTATACATTCGATTCGGATAAGTTTTTCCCGGATCTAACTCCATCCCGATACGGGTAATTACAAGCAACAACAAAATCTAAATTCCCAAAACTGGCAACAACCTATCTTTGACCAAATCTACCATAACGTAGTACTCGTTAATGGCTTTCTGATCTAACCCATTCCTAATAATCTGTGGGAAAAATAGCCAATCACCAGTCCAAGCCACAAACGCCACTGTGAGGACACCGGAAACCACCCTATTCATCTGCCAGCCGCCATTAAAAAATTTCTTCACAGTAACCTCAATGCACACACAAATTCCATGTAAGACGAAGAACCAAGTCACTTCCCATGTGGGTCTCACGCGGGAGAGGTAATAATAGATCAATTCATGCATTAGCCCAGAAACTAAAAATGTAGCAAAAATTGCTGGTAAACTGGCTAATTCCTTCCCTAAAGAACAAGTTAAAATAGCCCTGACAGGGAAATACACCGCCGGGCGTAAAATCCCCGGCACCATTAAGTTCCATCTACGGCCCCAAAAGTCTTGAAGTGAGGTGGCAAGGTATGGTTCGTTGAATTGGGGCTCAATTTCTAGCCCTAGAAGAGCTCGTACTGGGACAACTGTGATTGCAAGGATAAACTCCACTGCTAAATAAATGTTTAAGCAATAGAGAACCAAAATTACATTTGAATGTAAAAGTTCTCTGTAATTGTATACCCTAATAATAGCTGCCAAAAAAATTATTTTCCCCCAAAACAAACCGGGTACTCTTTCGGTACTCTGCACCGACTGAGTTGAAATTTTGAATTCGCCTCTGATAACGTATTTGGGTTTAACCGGGAGAAGGGCGATGGAGAGGAAATGAAGAAGAGGTAAAGAAGAGTAAGAGGATAAAGGCCCTCGATCGAAACAAAAGAGGAGGAGCTTGAAATTAGCGAGCCAAACGAGGTAGAAAATTGTGGGGGCACTAAGATGCAAGGAAGATAGATCGAGAGGGAGAATGAGAAAGAAATAGACCATAGGAAGAACAAAGAGAAGCCTAAGGATACCGCTAGGAATGCGGGTTACGCAGTAGTAACAATAGCATAAAGCTCCAATAGCTGCAAACCATACTCGGATGAAATTCTGGAGCTCGACATTTACATCCATGGCGGCCGATAGCTACTCTGTTTTTGATCTGCTTTCTCTCTCTTAGTTTTAGCAGCCACAGTTTAGGAAAAGTGGATGCTCAAAGACTGTCTAATCTTTGGTCTTTAGGTTAATATGAGTAAAAATGCAATAAGAAATCAAAAACATTTTTTAAATAAATATAAAGCCTATTAGCAGTATAGCACTCCTTATTCCAATGATGCGCACGTGACAAAAAAACTAAAATCCTGCACATGTGAATACTGGAGTATCTATTTATGTGCATTAACTATACATTCAAAATTTTTTTCCCGATTAAAGCTCCACTCTATGAAATTAATGAATAATTTTATAATTAGTTTTTAATTTATTTTTATTATTAATTATAGTTATTTTTTTATTATCTTTTTCAAAATATTATATTTAGTATATTCAAAGGGTGATATAGTAAAATTATTTTTTTAATTATAATTTTAAAAAAATGTGCAAAATTAATAATTGACAAGTATTGTTGGACATAGCAGACAATAAGAAACTCCAATCACTTTACCTTATAATAATATTAGTCATGTGTATTCTTAAATTACGAATCAAACATCCATTAAATGTCTTGAATTTTATACATAACAAAATAATATTTTTATCAAACATAAAATTACTTATACAACATTTAATACATGAATAAGTTACACTTCATTTGATAGCTAGTTCATAGGTGAGTTATGAGTTAATATCTTAAAAGATCATTAAACTATGATAATTTATCTAGTAAAGTCATTGAACTTTGTTTTTAATCAATAAAATCACTCTACTTAAGATTTTTATCTCCAAAAATCACTCAACTATATTTATCAATAAAATAAATTTGACATAACATAACAAATTATTTTATATGTCATGTAAATATGAACCCACAAATAAACAAAATTAAAAAAAATCATTATAATAATTCTTTTTCTTCTTAATTTAATATTAAATAAATTTAACATAACAAATAAATTATTTTGTATGCTATATATAGAAACTCAACTCAACATCTGTTAGTTGTAGTTTTGATGATTTGACAAACCCAGGGACCTTGTAAAGGGACCTGATCCCGGGCGCAAATATACACACAACTGTCAGGCTGGAAAAAGTACAATTGGTTGGTGCATAGTCTCCAACAATGGCAGAAGTGGCAGAAACCTCAACCAATGACAGGGTCTCGAAGGTTGTGACTATTCTTCATAAAGAATATGTCCAATAGTCACAACCTTAGTTTTTGCAACTTGAAAACTCTCAAAAACTCTTGCAAAGGCTAACAAAAAGTGAAGAATCATCCTCAAGAACAATAGGGACCTGATAGAGCTGCAAGCTTAGTTGTCTTAGGATTATTTCTTCTGCACGTACATTGTAAATTTGTTCCTAAATCTATAAAGGATTCAGATATTGTGTTTGGTTGAAAAGTCTAAATCGGTTAAGGGAACTGATTTAGTGGGCAACATTATTTTGTTGCTTAGTCAAAGTCTAAGTCATCTAGAGTGGGTGGTTTAGTGGGCAACCTGTGTGTTGCTTAGTTGAATCCTAAGTTGTCTAGTGGTGATAGCTTAGTGGGCAGTGTGACATCTGCTTAGGCTCTTTAAGTAATAGAGTTATTACTTGGTTATGAGATTAATAGCTTTTTCTCACTTTGGTTGTAACTGGGCTTCACTCTTGTTTAAACGAAGATTAGTGGAAACAGTTGAAAATCCTATTATGACAGGTCGTGGTTTTACTCCCTTGAGCAAGGAGGTTTTCACGTAAACTGCTTGTGTTGTTTTATTATTGTTATTTACTCTTCGTTCTTGTTCTTGTTGAGTCAAGGGACCTGGTCCATTGACAGATAGCAGATGCACTCATTCTATCAATTGGTATCAGAGCGGGTACTCTTTAGCTGGTTAACACCAAGAGAGATATTTCTGTAAAAGAATGGTTGCTCCACTGAACCTCGAAGAAGGACAATCTTCAACACGACCTCCTCGTTTCAATGGTCAGTTTTACAATTGGTGGAAAACAAGGATGCACGACTATCTTATGGCTGAGGACAACGAGTTATGAGACATAGTGCTGGATGGACTTTTCATTCCAACCGTGGACGTGAAAGATGGTGAAATCACAAAAGTTGTTCCAAAGACTCGCCAACAGTACAACGAGACGGACAGAAAGAAGATCGAGAAAAGCTACAGAGCTAAGAAACTGTTAGTGTGTGGTATAGGTGCTGAAGAGTACAACCGCATCTCTGCGTGTGAATCGGCAAAGGAAATCTGGAACAGTCTAAGAACAGCTCACGAAGGGACAAAACAGGTGAAGGAGTCAAAGGTGGATATGCTGACCACCCATTACGAGAACTTCACAATGAAGGAGGGTGAAAGCATTCATGACATGCATACAAGGTTTTCATCCATAACCAACGAGCTGTGAAGCTTGGGAGAACCCATTAGCTCTAGTAAGCAGGTCAGGAAGATTCTTCGAATTCTTCCCAAAGTCATGGGCAAGTAAAGTAGATGCCATAACTGAAGCAAAAGACTTAAAGGTTCTGACGATGGATGTTTTAATTGGAAATCTCAAAACTCATGAAATGAACAGAAATCAGGACATCTCAAAGAAGAAAGCTAAGAAAGACAAGTCTCTAGTTCTCAAAATCAAGTTTGGGGATGACATGGCTTATCTCACCAAGAGATTTCAGAAAATTGTAAGAAAACACGGAGGGTTTAGAAAATGAGGGAATCCTCATCGGGCTGCAACTGCTAGTGATCTATGTCACAAGTGCGGAAAGGCAGTGCACTTCATAAGAGACTCCCCGATGCTCAAGGCTGAAAACAAATAATATCAAAGACCTGGAGGTGAAAAGGACAGGAGAAGGGACCCGGTACCTGAGAAAAATGCAAGAAAAGTTGCAGATGACTATGTTGTGAAGAAGGCTTTTGCTGTCTGGGAAGTTCTTCAAGTGAGTCAGAAGAATCAGAATGTCCTGATGATGCATCTATGATGGTTGTTCAAGATGATGCCAATATATTTGATGGCATGTTTGCTCTCATGGCGAAATCAGATGACAGTGTTGACTGTGCACACGTCAGTTATTGAGGAACAAGTAATGGTTCTAGAATCTAAAAACCTAGAACTCAAGGAACAATTGAGTCTAATGATTGAGAAATATGGAAAAAGAAAGGGGGAGGCTACTAACTTGCAAGCAGAAGTAGAAGCTAGTCTGAATACGGCTGAAACCAGACTTGCTCTAGCCTTGAAAAGAAATGATCAAATGGAAAATGACATGGTCCGTCTTAAAGAAGAACTTCAAATTTCTCTAAAATGGACCAGTTCTACCAATCTACTTTCCAAAATCACCAGTCAAAGCAACTACAATAGAAAGGGATTATGTAGCCTGAACATCACCCCTCCTTACAATCCCCATAGTAATTATGTCTCTGTATCGGATTATTTATTATGTCTTCATTGTGGTCGAAATGGTCATTTGAAAAGGGATTGTCCTGCCTGGAAGACCTCTCAAGAAAAGTTTTCAGTCTATTCTAGACAAAAGACAACTCCAAGAAGGGGACCTGGTCCTATTCTTAAATCCTTGAACAAGAAAAAAACAAACCTGCATCACTGGGCAAGAAACATTCTTATTACGCCCTTATCAACTTACTGGGAACTCAGATTGAAATGGATTCCCAAATCAAATAAGTGATTTGTATTGCAGGAGGGTGAATGAAGTAGCAGTTAGTGCAGGTTCATGGATAGTGGATGCTCGAAGCACATGATTGGGAGTGCCAAAAACTTCCTTTCACTCAAGGCACTTCAAGATGGAGGTGTCTCATTTAGTGATGGAAAGAAGGGATACATCCTTGGAGTTGGCAGAGTTGGAAAATCACTTGAAGACTCTATTGAAAATGTTTACTATGTGAGTGGGTTAAAATACAATCTTCTCAACGTCTCTCAGATTTGTGACAAGGGAAATGAAGTCAAGTTTTCTTCAGACAAATGCATTGTCACCAGCCTGACTAACAAGAAAGTGATCCTGATGGCCAGAAGATGGAAAAACATGTATGTGGCAGATCTGGAAACAATTCATGGAGACGATATGATATGCCTCAGTGCTCAAACTGAAAATGTTGTTCTATGGCATATGAGGCTAGGTCATGTGAGCTCGTCTCTATTGAACAAACTTGTATCTAGGAACCTGGTACGTGGTTTGCCAAAATTGAAGTTCAGTGACGCAAAAGTGTGTGATGCATGTGCCAAAGGGAAACATACCAGATCCTCATTCAAACCAAAGAAGTAGGTAAGCTCTTCAAGGGTTCTTGAGTTACTACACATGGATCTGTGCGGGCCTGTGAAAATCCAAAGTCGAAACGGAAAGAAGTATATCCTGGTGATTGTGGATGACTACTAAAGATTTACGTGGACTATGTTTCTCAAGTCAAAATCTGAGACAACTGATGTGCTGATGATATTTTTCAAAATGATCCAAACCAAGCTCAACTGCTTGATTATAGGGATCAGGTCTGACCATGAAATCGAGTTTGAAAATGCGAAGCTTGATACCTTTTGTGCAGAAAGTGGTATTAATCATAACTTCTCAGCTCCCAGAACACCTCAACAAAACGGTGCGGTAGAAAGGAAAAATAAAACTCTGGTAGATATTGCTAGAATAATTCTCATCGAGTCTAATCTTCCTCAAAACTTTTAGGCTGAAGCTGTCAACACTGCATGTTATTGTGACTAACAGATGCTTGATCAGGTCTCTCCTGAACAAAACTCTGCATGAATTGCTCAACAACAGAAAACCCAAGCTCATTTACCTAAAGGCCTTTGGGTGCAAGTGCTTTTTGCTAAACAACGACAAGGATGATCTGGGAAAGTTTGATCCTAGAAGTGATGAATGTGTCTTTGTAGGATACTCATCTTTAAGAAAAGCTTATAGCATATTCAACAAAAGAACATTATGCATTGAAGAAAGCGTTCATGTTATTTTCGATGAAAGTGGTGATATGAAAAACTTGGAGATGAAGGACGATAATGATCTTACTGAGCTTTTCAAAATCCATAATATTGTAGCTAACATGACTAAAACTGAAGGGAATCTAGAGTCTAATGGTGTTGATCTTAGTTTAGCTAAGAAGATGAAAAAGGATGACCAACCTACTATGAGACCTGGTCCGTGTCATGATGCAAGTCAAGAGGAAACTTATCCTCTTGAGAATGACGATTCTGAAGATGAAGATGAACAAACGGTTCAACCCCAACCCTTGGCCTCTAAACCAGGGTGGAAGCACAATTTATCTCACCCCCTTGAGAATCTCATTTCCCCACTGAATTCTGAAATGAAAACTAGGTCAAAGACAAGAAATCTGGTTGCGTTTTCAGCCTTCATTTCTACCATTGAGCCTAAAAATGTGAAATAAGCCTTGAAAGATGATGACTGGGTCAATTCAATGCAAGATGAACTGCATCAATTTGAGCGGAGCAATGTGTGGTACCTGGTCCCAAGACCTGCTGACAGAACCATCATAGGGACCAGATGGGTGTTCAGACATAAACTTGATGAAAATGGGTTTATCACTAGGAGCAAGTCCAGACTGGTTGTTCAAGGCTATAATCAGGAGGAAGGCATAGACTATGACGAGACATTTTCCCCTGTTGCTCGAATTGAGGCTATCGAATCCTTATAGCATTTGCAGCCTTCATGAGTTTCAAGCTCTTCCAGATGGATGTCAAAAATGCTTTCTTGAATTGAGATCTGAAGGAAGATGTATATGTGAAACAACCACATGGATTTGAGGATACTGACTTCCCAAATCATGTGTTCAAACTCAACAAGGCTCTATACGGACTGAAACATGCATCCAGAGCCTGGTATGAAAGACTGTCCAAATTCCTGCTGAAGAATGGTTTCAAGAAGGGCAAGATAGACAACACCTTATTCTTAATGAAAAGGAAACAAGAATTTCTCATCATTCAAGTATATTTGGATGACATCATTTTCGGAGCCACCTCTGAATGTCTGTGTGAAGAATTTTTGACTCTAATGAGAAATGAATTTGAGATGAGGCCTACAGATAAAGCAAACCTCAAGTGGGACCTCAATATGTCAAGAGAAGTACACAAATGAGTTGTTGAAGAAGTTTCACATGGTGGACTCGAAGCCTATTGATACCCCCATGGGTATAAACTCTAAAATTGGAACATATGAGGCTGATCCACTAGTGAATCAAACCATGTACAGAGGGATTATTGGTTCTCTATTGTATCTAACAACTAGTAGACCTGACATTGTCTTCAGTGTAAGAATGTGTGCACGATTCCAAGCATGTCCCAGGGAATCACATCTGAAGGCGGCAAAACGGATTCTGAGGTATCTAAAAAATACAGGGGACCTGGTCTTATTCTATCTGGCAGGTGACTCCTTTGGATTAGTAGGGTATGCAGATGCTGACTTTGCAGGATATCAGGTTGACAGGAATAGCACGTCTGGGATGACACATTTTCTTGGATCCTCACTCATCTCATGGGGTACCAAGAAACAGAATTCAATAGCTGAGGCATAATATATAGCTTTTGCATCTTGTTGTGCTCAACTACTATGAATCAAGCAACAACTTGAAGATTTTGGAGTTCATATCCATACTATTCCTCTCATGTGTGACAATACCAGTGCAGTCAACATGGGAAAGAATCCAGTTCAGCCCAAAAGAACAAAGCACATTGATGTCAGACATCACTTCTTGAGAGACAATGTTGAAAAGGGAAATATCAGCATGCAGTATTGCAGGACAGAAAATCAAATTACTGATATTTTTACCATGGCTCTCAGCAAGGATCAATTTGAGAGTAATAGGTTGAAGTTGGGAATGATGAATATGCACTAACCTAATCCCATCCAAAGGCATCCAATCCTTGTTTTGGCTATGATCTGGAGGGCAGGTATCCTCATTACTCGTAATGTATTATTTAAGTGAGATCAACTATGTACCTATTGCAGGTATAC
>JAJOOS010010840.1:0-32970 GCA_029582725.1 Solanum chiquidenum | reverse complement strand
ACTCGTGCCCTCACCGTCCAACTTTTGGTCTAGATATGCCCTTATGGGCGTTAGTTGGCCAACTGGAAATATCCAACTCATTTTACATTTCTTTAAATGCCAAATGAATTGCCACGTGGCATTTATATTAAAGGAAAAAGAGTCAAATATACCCTTAAACTATTCGAAAAGGTCTAGATATACCCCCCTTTTAAATAAACTATCCGACCCGTTTTCAACAATTTTTTTAAATTTTTTATTTTTTCGGTAAATCCCGAAAATGAGTAATTGACTAATAAAAAATAGGAAAAATATGAAAAAAAATATATAAAATTAACGCCAAATATTCACAAATAAATATAGTAACCTTAAATTCAACAATTTCAACATTTTTTTTAATTTTTAATTTTTTTTCGATAAATCCCGAAAATGAGTAATTGATTAATAAAAAATATGAAAATATGAAAATGACTTTATGCTGAATTTTTAGGTTATATTTTTCATATTTTTTATTAATCAATTACTCATTTTCGGGATTTATAAAAAAAAAAAAAATTAAAAAAAATGTTGAATTTAAGGTTACTATATTTATTTGTGAATTTTTGGCGTTAATTTTATATTATTTTTTTCACATTTTTCCTATTTTCTATTAGTCAATTACTCATTTTCGGGATTTACCGAAAAAAATAAAAATTTAATTTTTTTAATTGAAAACGGGTCGGGAAGTTTATTTAAAAGGGGGTATATCTAGACCTTTTCGAATAGTTTAGGGGTATATTTGAGTCTTTTCTCTTTAATATAAATGTCACGTGGTAATGTAAAAATGACGTGACAATTCCATTTGGCATTTAAAGAAATGTAAAATGAGTTGGATATTTCCAGCTGGCCAACTAACGCCCATAAGGGCATATCTAGACCAAAAGTTGGATGGCGAGGGCACGAGTGAGCCAAACTTTAAACGGGGGGTATATCTAGACCTTTTCAAATAGTTTAGGGGCATATTTGACCCTTTACCCTTCAAAAAAAACAAAAGAGAATGTGCCTGTAGTAAAGAAATGCAGTTAAAAAAAAAAAAAAAAAAGGATGCCTGCAGTTGAAAATTTTTTTAAACAAAAAGCTGTTAGTGGGGTTCGATCCCGCGAACTTAGGCACAAAAATCTGAACGCCTACCACTGGCACTAGAGATCACTTTTGTATATTGGGGTGGCACGTTTATTATTTATACATATGGTGTATATAAATACCTATATATAAATAGTGTTTTCGTCGAAACTCGTGGGTGGCGTGGCACCTCCACGAGACTTAATAGATCCGCCCCTGGTGAGATGGAATCAACATTTGGACATGCAATTTCATATTCTCCAAAAATCATGATATGGGAATTCCATATCATGATTTGGATGATTCAATACAAAAATTGACCCACAAGTTTATATTTTGTTAAAACAACTCCACATTTATATCTACTGACCATATGTTTCATACGTAAATAAAATTTAGAATCACATCATTACTTTTTAAAATTTATTATTCTCACCGATATAAAATTTATTATTACTTTAAATTTGATGAATATAAATGATAAAGTAGAAATTGATTTGGTGAATATAAATAAGAACGGAGTGAGTAATACTTTTTTTGATTTTTCATAATAAAAAAAACATCTCTTTCGGCTACATATGAAAATGTTTAAAGCAATTTAATATGAAAATGTTTAAAGCAATTTAATATGAAAAAAGACAAAATTGGTGATGTATGTTTGATAATCACTACTTCCAATATGTTTGATTTTTAGCACGAAATTAATGCACTGAAAATGTGTAATTGCACACAAGTGAAACAAGGCATGAATCATTATGATATTGGCACACAAGTGAAAATTGACATAGTTTATGCAGTGCTGCATAATTATTTGCGAGAATATCAAATGAGTGATAAAATATTTATGGTCTATGAGCATGAAAATATAGTTGCGGATGATATTGACCAACAAATGACTCAAAGTAACAATGTTGGTTCGTCTTCTCGGTCATATGACCGAGAAATGCAAGTTCATCGTGAGGAGATTGTCCGTACTATGTGGGAAAATTATATTAAAGACTAGTACACTATATTTTATGTTCAAATTTTTTACTGAATTAAAGTTTGATCTATTAGCTAAATCTATATGAAAAAAAACTGTTAAACGACAAATTATCGATTATATCAATAAAATTCTCAATAATTTAAAACATATGTTAAAAGCGTGGAATGCCTTCAAAAATATGTTACGTACAGAAAATAAATGCAGTTGTCTTAGAAGTCATTTCTTAGGTGTAACATATCCACTATTGTGTAGAAGAAAAAAACACTGTATTTATTCTAAACTTATTAGCTATTTGAAAAACACGTTATAAATTGTTTTTTTTTTCAAATTTGAAAAACAACTTCAAGTCGAAATTGAATTTAAGGCTAAAATATAATATTCAAATAAATAAGAGAATATTTATTTTTTATCATAAAAAGAGTCCTACATTGTGAATTCGACATAATGCATAAACGTAGTCTTAACTTGACTACAACTGACAATTATGTCCTCAAATTTTGATATGCATGAGTAGACACTTGAATTTGTATAAAGTTGAAAAAGTAGACTCACACGTCCTATGTGATAAAATAGGTGTAGAACACTACGTAGGATGCAAATTGTCATGTAGAACACCACGTAAGATGCGTATATCTACTTGATCAACTTTATATAAATTTCAATATCTACCTATACACACCTAAAAGTGAAACACATAATTATCAGCTAAAGTCAAATTAACGGAGAATTTATGTATTATGCTTTTGAATTCTCTCTCTCAAACTCATATCAACATCATGAAGCTAGGCCAGGGTACACCCTGTCACATTCATATACACATCAAGAGTGCACATGTACGTACCTTGAATGTTAGACAAGTATAGTAAGTATTTTAAATGTTCATGTAAAAATAATCAGAAAAATGACAGATGATTTTATTGAAGTAGAAAAAATGAAGGTCATTTTCCTTTCAGTAGTCCTTTGGTACCAATTAACCAATACAACATTCTAGCTGCAACAATAACCTAAGTCCACTGAAATAAGAAAGAAACATGATTTTATTGATAAAGATTGCGGGTATAGTTTTGTTGCTCTCTTGATTCTACTCTCCTAAAATTTATTCATAATTTATTCATGATTCGAGGGCCATTAGTGGCATATTTCTCGAACTAGGATGATTTGGATTTGACCTCTATATGAATAATCCATAACTTTTGTGGAATATTCGAGATATTTCTTTTAAGGGAATTTAATACCCTTTATATAGGCATGGACTAGGGTTTAGGGTTGAGTAGCCTCCAATAATTCTAATTGAAACTGAACATACCTTCCCAATTCGAATTGAACACGTCTTGTAGAGTCCCACAAAATTTCAATGTCTATATATATATATATGATGAAAAGTTTGCATTTTTGGGTGGAATTTCACTTTCTCCATCACTACTGCTCACCTACTCTCTACCACACACACATTAATGTTGAATACAACAACAATAATAGGGACTCGTCTAATTACTATTACGGCATAAATTTGAAATGAGATCAATTTAAATGGTATATATTTATGTATTTTGTCTACCATTTTATTCTTCTATGACAATTTCTTTTAAGACGCTTTAATCTTGATGAAATTATTTTTTTTATTTTTTTTTCTTGATGAATTTTTTCATTTACAAAGATATAATGTATCGTGATTTTTCTTTATTTAGACAATAGGAATATAATTAATTAATTAGGGGTTAGCTAACTAGATCTTTTCTATCATCCAAAGTAATGTAAGAGAACACCCAATTAATTTATTACATGATAATTAGTACCTATAAAGTTAAGTATAAATATAAATTCTAGGCTCAAACTAAAAGTACAGTCATGTCAAGTTTATATATATTGTCATTGTCACAAAGGAATGGTGGCTGTTACTCTACGTGGTACAATTATTGACTTCTAAAATTTATTTTCATTAAAAGTATATATAATAATCATGGGCGTCAAGTTCTATAAATACTATTACCAACAGATAAAGTTATTCCTTCTTTAATTAGAGTTTTTGAATTTGAGTTGGATATGAAAAAATTCATGGCAGGGAGCGTTTTTTTTCCGAATGATGCTCTATACAGCGCAAATTCAAAATAGTTAGACTTTGATATAGACATTGAATACCATATAAAAAATTGAAAACAATAATTAATTTTTTTTATAAATACTACTTCCAAACTCATGACATCTTATAGAAATAGTAGTGTTTGATATTTTTATTCTCGTATATATGTACGTGTTGCACAAATAATTTATTACTCATTTGTCCTTCTATTATTAGACACGAGACAGCTCAAAATGGCCTAAAGTTAAACTCAAGCGGAGGTTGGAGGCCTTGATTTTTAATTATTTAAACAAAGTTTATTATAGTCAATTCATTTAATTTCCTTGAGTCATATTATTCTAGACTTGTCAAACTTTTACTAATTCTTTTCTCTTGTATGAAAAGTATATATTTTCTATAAATAATACCAATACTTTTAAAAATAATAATAATATATCTATAACTTATTATTATTTTAAAAAAAATGAGGCTCCTCATATTAGGGGTCTAAATTTGTTGTCCTCTTTTAGACTCGTAGAGCCGCCCCTGACTTAACATAAAGTTTACTAAAAAAATAAAGATTTTAGAAACTCATAACATCAAATGTTCCAAAATATTTAAATGATTATATTTTGAAATTTATAATTTCAGTCACGATTCGATTTTCGTTTCCACTTTCAGAGAATCAACTGTTCCAAAACATTTAAATGATTATATTTTGAAATTTATAATTTCAATCACAATTTGATTTTTATTCTCTTTCGGAGAACTCTTTTAAAGGACAGAAGCGCATCCAAACATGACATAATGTTCGTGCATAAAATATTTTATATGAGAAATATAAAATTAAATCTTTTTGTGACAAATTTAAAATAAAATAATGCCAAACAAAGTGTAATGAACGGAATATATAGTTTAAATACTCTATGAGAAATGAGAGGCAGAAATTATAAATTAAATATAAATGATATCTGCATGTGAAAGCTTATGCATAACTATATATGTATGTATTATACTAGTAAAATTCCTAGTCAAATAAGCATGGCACACCATACCATAAAAGAACTATAATCGACAACTTACTATACACCAACATGGGTATGGTGCATTGGTGAAAGTGATTCACCCTTAATCAGAGGTTTCGAGTTTGAGTCCTGGGTATGCACAAAATTCTGTTGGGAGCCATCCCGAATGAGCCCTGCAGTGCGTGATTCGAATTTAGTCGAAGCTCCAATGTAGACTCCGGACACTGAATGGAAAAAAGAGAGAGTAAATTTTAGATTTATATAAAATAAATCAACTTACCATACTCTATATAAAATTGATTCGAATATTCTAGACTAAATTTAAAAAAAGAACTCGTATTGCCTTCTTGCCTAAAATACATAAAAGTACTTCGATTATTAATTATAACAAACTTTACATTATTAACCTAAAATGATTTTGTTAGGTAAAAAGAGGTTAGGCTTGTTAGGCTCCAATTATAAGATTCTAATCTAGTGTTACTGTTTCAGGTTTGCCTACTTAATAAATCTAGTACTAAAAGTGTCACTAGCCATTTTTTTAAAATTACTTTAGTGACGTTTAATTATGTAGTATTTTGGGGAAAAGACAAATCAAAAAAAAGTAAAAGCATGAAAACACATAAAAGCTCATTAATTCTTCTTTTTTCTTGAAGATTTGTCCAACAAAAGTGTTGTTTTAGTACTAAAAAAATTCCAACCGACAAAAAGAGAACTCTTTTATACATGTTGATTCCTAAGACGAGAAATAGTTCTTTTTATGTTTAATATTTTTGACGAGTTATAGCAATTTTATTGGTGTGATTTATTTACGTAGATCTTTAATAAAGCAGGAATATTGTGGTAAATTGACAATCAATATAAATAAGCAATTTAAGATGAATCTTTATAATATAATAATTGTAAAATAAGTTTAAATTAAAAAAAAAAAGGAAATGTGAAAATTTATATAGTACTATTTTTAAGCTATCTAGATTTGAATTGAAGATATCATAGTATTATTGTAGGAATAGTTTTTAACCTTTGTTTTCATTCGATAGAATCTATGTACTTGATGATTGATGACACACAAAAATCTAATGATCAATTATTTGAATGTTAAGAGGACATGCATTTATTTTAGTGGTGTATATGAAAAAGAGTGTCAAACTGCCCTTTTTGGGTCATAGGTTGGTCCATAAAATAGAGACAATTTTCTTTAACTTTCTTCTTTATAGATAGCTGTGGGGGAAATTGGAGTTATATATATATATTTTTATTTTTTTTTCTTTAATCATAACCCTTTTTCATCGTCCCCCTTTCATAAGCATGTAGGAAAAAAAGAAAAAGAAATTAGTAGCTACAATATTTTATGTAATATATTTGTTATTTTAATTATCTAAGAAAGAATGAAACTTTTTTTTTCTTTTTGAAAACTACTTATTAATTTTAGCATGTTAGGATTTTCACCACCACTATATGTTTGATACTTAACATATCTTTGGTTAAGGGTGTGTTTGGCATGAAGGAAAATATTTTCTTGAAAAATAAGTTAATTTCTAATCTATTTTTTCATGTTTAGTTTGTGAGTAGAAAATATTTTGTGATTTTTTTTATAATATTCGGTTGGTGAATGAAAAATATTTTCCTGAAAATATCTTTTATTTTTGGATTGAAACTAAAAAATCTCTTTGATCCAATAATCAATCCCGATAATTTTTTATTACCATACTTCTTGTTTGATTGAAATTCTGAACAGGCTGTCTCGTGAAGTTTATATATACTTCATGAAGGCTAACTTTCAGTTCGATTCAATGGAACAATAATTTTCTAACTAACAAACCAACCAACTGTTACTTACAACATAATCTACTGACATTGTCAATATTAAGACTAATTAGTTGATTAGCATCGTAATTAAAACTATTTTTTTATCTTCACAAGATAAGAATAAAACTGCATACATACTATCCTTCTCAGTCTTAACATGTGAAATTATATTAGAAATTCCTTTTGTTGTCATCTAGTTAATAAAGAGATTTAAACAAGTTTTGCATATTGTTGGAATTGTTAGTGGGGGGGACCAATTAGTGTGTGGCAAAAAGAACAACAAAGTCATCAACTAACTAATTAATTAATTAACATTTAAATAACATCTAATCAAGACCTAAAAATAGTAAAGGAATTGTTAGACATCCATAAAAAGACATACTCATATGCTTAATCATGCCAAAATCCTTTTCAAAACAGCATCATAGTAGCTATCATCTATCATGAGAAAAATATAAATATGAACAAAGAAGAATTTGGTTATGGTCCCCTCTTATAGTCAAAAGGACTAGCAAGGAGTAAGGGGCATGAACCATTTCACCATGCCTCAACCCCACCAAGAAAAATATTTATATTTTTTTTATTACTATATAATAAGAAAAAATATTTACCTAGGTCCACATTTTTAAATTCATATTTCAATAATTTGATTTAACCACCCCACATTGGCTTTGAAGGAGGGGGGAATTAATTTATTTTCAGGTAAAAGTACAGTTCCAGTATGGCAGAAAAGTGCTCTTACCAAATGGAGCATTAATTTTTTTTATTCGTACTAATAATACATAAAAGTTTGGTCATGAATATTTAGAATTGTATGTATTTGATTATCATAAATATAAAATTAGAGTTGTGTTTTAAAATTTTGTGAGTGATTTAGAGAGAAAAGAATAGATAACTTTTTCATATTTTTAAAAATATCTTCAATTCAAATTTAAAGTTGAATTATTTAATATCACAAATAAAATACTGCATCATTTTTATAGTACTATTTTTTTTATAATGCAAATTAAATATATCTTGGCTTTTGTGATGAATAAGATGAGGAAAGTTATACTGAGATGATTTGAGCCTATGAAGAAGTGTGCTAACACCCTAGTGATCAGAAGGTGGGAGAGATTGGTTGTAGGGGTAAGAAGAAAGGTAGAGGTAAGCCAAAAAATTATTGGGGGAGGGGGAGATGATTAGATAGGATATGACACAACTTTATATTATCGGGTATATAAATCTAGATAGAAAAGAATTGAGATCTCGTAGAAGGTCAGTAGAGGTAGAGTGTTGTCTTGCCTTGCGAAGGGTGTTGCTAGGACTAGTCGTACTCTTATCGTTATTGTCGTAGGTTGTTTATCACACTATTTTATTATTATTTTTCTTTAGAATCCCAACTTCTTCCCTTCAGGTACGCATTAGGTAAACCCCAACAATGTAAATTATTTAGCTATTTTTATTACTTATAGATTTTACACTATTTTTTTATTATCTACTTAAGTTGAACGTTTTTCGAAAATAAACTTTTAGCCTTCACCAGAAAACGATAATTTACCCTTTCCAAAGTTTTAATAAGATATTTCACTGGATATGTTGATATTATTATTGATTTTTAATTTTATTAAAATAAAGATTATTAGGAGTATTTTTTAAGTAGGAGTTAGATTTGCTTCTTCTCCCCCTTTCAATTTTGAATACTTATTTGAAGCTCCGTACTCTGACAATGACTACTGAAGGATGGGTAGCACATGCCTCCTGTCAAATCACAACTCTATTGGACGGCCACGATCTCCCGTACGGTTCTCTCAACGGCTGTGATCTCCTTTCTCCCAAACCTTTCTCTGATAACAGCAAGAAAGAGAGAAATGAGGCATTACTAATACCTCTCTTTTCTTTCTCTCTCTACTGTTATCAGGTCGACCTTGGTCGGGTGGGGTATAAAAAGACTAACAGCACACCCTTTATCTCTCTCTCTCTCTCTCTCTTCAAAACTGATAGTGATATCAGAAAAAGCTGAAGTTGAGCTCAGCTTAGATTCTATCAACTTATTGAATTGAAGAAAAAGGGTATCATCACAATTTAATGGAAGTATTGGAGAAAGAGCAGAAGAGTAGCTGAAAGTTTTAAAGGACTTTTTGGTTAATGCATGTGGAGATTGTAAGGGGATCATATTCATAATGGGGATGAGGTGGGGTATCTTGAAGATAGGGTTTCTGTTGATTTTTGGAGTTGGAATTGAGGGTTTTGTGTAATTGAGTGGAGAATTAGAGGGAAGGGTGTTGAGTGTAGTACTATAATTTTCTTAAGGGAAGTGGGTTTTAAATAAATAAATAAATTAATATATATGAAGCTTTCAACATCAGGAATGGGTCAGCAGGCTCATGAAGGAGGTATCTTCTACTTCTTTATACTTTTTCTTCCCTTGCTGTCTTCTCTTTGGGGGATTTTGGCTTTTTGTATATCACTGTCGGTATGTTTGTGTTACACTTTGTTTTTGTTCTAATAAGATAAAAGGAATATATGTTTATGATTTCCATATTTGTTGGTTAGTGAGTGAGATAATCTTAAGTATCTGTAATTAAGGCCAATTAAATTATTGCTGATGGATTTTTTATTCTGAAATTAGAGAAAAAGTGTTTGAACTCAGAGCTATGGCATGCCTGTGCTGGTCCTCTGGTGTGCCTACCAACAGTCGGAAGTCGTGTTGTTTACTTTCCTCAGGGTCATAGTGAACAGGTCTTTCTCCTTCAATCACATTTCATTCTTTATCACACAAAGTGATACAATCTATTATTAGTTAAATTACTGATGGTCCCTTACTGGAATGGAGTGACAGGTAGCAGCAACAACTAATAAAGAAGTTGATGCACATATACCCAATTACCCAAATTTGTCGCCGCAGTTGATCTGTCAACTCCACAATGTCACAATGCATGTGGGTTTCATCAATTACAATCTTTGTTTTCCTATTCTCTAATGAATTTCTATTTGCTATGCAAGTTGTATTAGGCGCATAGGTTGTTGATAACTTGTCAAATTTCAGGCAGATGTTGAAACAGACGAAGTATATGCACAAATGACTTTGCAGCCCTTGACATCGGTACATACTGAGTGTTGCTATAAATGATTCTTAATAATATTGCTTTTTTTGCATCAACTACTTGTGAATGGGGTTTCAAAAATATTCTGTGTTGGATTTCAGGAAGAACAAAAAGATACATATCTTCCTGTTGAGTTTGGAATCCCTAGCAAGCAGCCTACTAACTATTTTTGTAAGACGCTGACGGCAAGTGATACTAGCACACATGGTGGCTTTTCTGTCCCTCGACGTGCCGCAGAGAAAGTTTTTCCTCCTCTGGTGATTACTGATCCCATGGTTGTCATTTTGACTTGGCTCTAGTGCTAAGCCTGATATTGTTGTCTTTTCTACTGGCACTCAGGATTTCTCGCAGACACCACCTGCCCAAGAACTAATTGCAAGGGATCTGCATGATGTTGAATGGAAGTTCAGGCATATTTTCCGAGGCAAGCTCTAGATGTTCTTTTCCTTATTGCTCTCTGTAGCTTTACATTGTTTAGAGTATCTTCAGCTGTAATCTCAAAGCCGGTGGGTGTTTTAACTCATGGAGCAAAAGCTAGACACTGTCATGAATTGGGCATGTGCTTCATCTCTGTTTCTGTTGCAATTTCCAATTAAATCATCCAGTTTGTTATTTTGTGTAGGGTTGTACTGTTGTTTCCCAGGTCATACATCCCTATCCTGTTATATTATTAAAAATGTATTGTGTCAGTGTCATATGTTCATGTGTGCGCATCTTATTATTCATTTGAGTGGGGAACAATGCCGAGAAAAAGGACTCACAGAATGTTATGAAAAATAAAAGAAGAGAACTTATAGCTTCCTTCTTTTGCTCTTTAATCTCCAACATCCTTCTTAATCTTGATGCGTCTAATTGTCTATCTATAATCCGGTTAGTACTTGTCAGTTTTTCTTTATCAAGATTCCTAAAATTGAAGTACACCTAGAGTTTCGATGATCATTTAGGGGTGGGATCAGGCAACAGTATAGTTGTTTTGTTAGTGATGTGAAAGAGTATATGGAATGGGATATCACTTCCTCTAGCATGTTGTATGATTTTCTCTTTATTTTAGGATGTGCCAAAATGTTTAACATCATTCGTTGATGATATTATTTTATATTACTTTCACAACTCCTGAAAATTTTAAATTCTTATGCCTTCACATTTTAAACTTTGATTCGGTGATTCTTCAATCAGATATGTTTTGTCCACTATTACTCACAAAACAGTAAATTAAGTGACAGAAATAAAGTAGTATGAAATTGCACTAAAAAAATAAAAAGGTGAATGGATAGCCTAGGGTAGGGGCGGTGATGGATGGATAGCCTAGGGGTGGTGGTGGATGGAGTATGGAAGCAGGATAAGTATTTTACACATTTCAGTGTTGCAAGAATGTTAAGGAGGTAACAAAATCTAATAATTGTATGAAATTGCACTAAAAAATATAGGTGGTGGATACATGGCCTAGGGTGATGGTGGATGGAGTATGGAAGCAGGATAAGTACTTTAGCCTAGTCCCTCTCTCCCTAAATCTTTTGTTTACACATTTCAGTGTTGCAAAAAGGTTAAGGAGTTCAATTCCCATGTTATTTTGGTGGCAAAAGAATACTACAGTTCTAAATCTACTTTATCTAGAAAGAATATTACAGTGAAAAATCTAAGTTTATGTTCATTTCTACTTCACAACGACATACCAGTGTTCATTTCTGCTTAAGATTTAATTATTTAATTATTCATAAGATGTGCAAGAGTAGGGCGACTAGACCAGATGAAAACCCAGTGGAATTTGAAAGAACATAGGCAGGGTGGTTTTGGAGAGGTTGATTGAGTTGCTTAATGTCATTTTTAAGGCAACAAAAATGCTTGAGGAGTGGAGGTGGAGTATAATGATTCCATAGTATAAGATCAAGGGTGATGTTAAAAATTGCAACAATTATAAGGGGATCAAGTTGTTGAGCCACTCTATGAAAGTGTGGGAGAGAGTGGTGGAGTTGAAATGAGGAAGGGTGTGACTATTTTCGAGAACCAATTTGGATTCATGTCGGGTGTTCTATTCTAGAAGCCATTCATCTTGTGAGGAGACTGGTGGAGTAATATTGGGAGAGGAAGAAGGAGGGATTTACACATGGGGCTCATTGACCAAGAAAAGACATACAACAAAGTGCCCGGGGAGGTCCTAGGGAGATACTTAGAGGCTAGAGATGTTCTTGTGGCTTACACTAAGGTTATTAAGGACATGTAAGATGGAGCTAAGATTCATGTAATGACAATGAAAAGAGACTTAGAGCACTTCCAATCACGATGGAATTGCACCAGGGATAGACTCTTAGTCCATTTATTTTTTCCTTAATGATGAACTGGCGCGACATATCCAAGGTGAAGTGTCATGGTGTATGTTATTTGCAGATGACGTAGTATTGACTAACAAGGTTCACGTCGAAGTTAACACTAACCTGGAGGTTTGGAGACAGACCTTAGGGTCTAAAAAGTTCAAGTTGAACATGACTAAAACTGTATACTTGGAGTGTAAGTTTGATCACGTATCACACGAGGGTGGTGTGGAAGTGAGACTAGATACAAAGGTCATCCCAAGAGAGACTGTTTAAAGTATCTTGAGTCCCTAATTCAGGGCAATGGGGAGGTCAATGATTATGTAACACATCGTATTAGTGCAGAGTGGATGAAATGGAGGCTCGCCTCGAGAGTCCTATGTGATAGGAATGTACCACCTAAATTTAAAGGAAAGTTCTACAAATTGATGGTTAGGTCGGTTATGTTTTATAGAATAGTGTTGGCCAGTTCAAAACTCTCATATCCAAAAGAAAAGTGTGGTGGAAATGAAGATGTTGAAGTGGATGTGTGGTCATAGTAGGAGAATGAAGATATCCGGAATAAGGTGGGAGTGCTCTTCATGTTGGACAAGATGAGAGAAACAAGATTGAGATGGTTCAGACATGTGAAGAAGAGGTGTGCAGAGGCCTCATTGAGGAGGTGTGACCATAGTGGGTTTTAGGATAGGTAGAGATAGGCTAAAGAAGTATTAGAGAGAGGTGATTAAATAGGACATGACACAATTCAACTTTTCGAGGACATGATCTTAGATTGTCATGAAGGTCGCGGATTAGGGCAAAAGGTTAGTTTGTAGTTGAGTGTTGTTTCATTTTCTAGCGGGATAGGTTGGTTGCATTGTACCCGTTTCTCGGTTTATTCCAGTAGTAGCAGCATTTGTCTTGTAGTTGGCATGTCTTACAGTTTTGCTACTTATTATTTAATATGCTTCAGTTATCACATTAGTTGGTTATGGTTATTGTTCCTCTTTTGAATGCTATGTTTTGTTTTATCTATTATTTTGTATGTCCTCTTTACCTCTTCTCTTAGCTACTCTGATGTTCGTTACTCGAGCCGAGGGTCTTTCGAAAATAGCATCTCTACCTCCTCAAGGTAGGGGAAGGTGTGCGTACATCTACCCTCCCAAGACCCCCCTTTTGGGACTACACTAGGTTTGTTGTTGTTGTATTTAATTATTTAAACTCTTGGTACATGTAAACGATATATGTGAAACTTTATGGACTTACGCAAGCAATTTGATATAATGCTTCATTGATTCTTTTGTCATCCTAATCCCGTTAACTTAAATTGGAACCTTTTTTCTTGGCCAAACACATACCCAACCCCTTTAACTTACCCCTAAATTTCATTTTGGCACTTCAACTCATCCTTGTTTCATTTTAACCTTCCAACTCCATTTTTCATGTACCATTTAAATATTTTTAAGTTTACCCCGTGTAAGTGTTAAGCGTGTGTTAGACAAATATTGAGAAGGTAAAAAAACATCCAATTCAATAGTGCCACATATTTTTATTTTCTCTAGCTCATCTAGGTTTAATTGGCGTTCACATTAATTGTATCAATTTATCATCTCTAAGCAATATAAGAATATATATTAATTAGCTATATTCAATTGATTACACAATTTATTGCTCAGATCAATTAGTGACATAGGTTAATATAAACATTGAATTTATGTTACCACAAATATATCCATCTTTTTCAGTTTATGTGGCATCAACAAAATATTTGACATCATTTCGGTAATTATAATTCTAAATTTTGATATTAAACATTTTATTATGTCCTTTATAACATAGATTGTAGAATATAATTGACATTTTTTATTTTATATAGATGAAATGAATTATATAAATTAAAATAAAAAGAATATTATCTTTAGCACAAAGAGAGTCAAATAAAAAAGGAGGTAGATGAAGAAAATGAATGGATAACTAAAATAGATAGAAGGAAAAAATGGGGTTGAAGAGTAGATAGAGGAAATAAATAGGGGAGAAAGTTGTTAAACTAATAAAATGCCGAATATTAACGATAAAAAGGATCTCTCACGCGCTTTAAAAGGTGAGTAATCTCACCAATCTGTCCAGTTAGCATTTTGTGTTTAAATGGTACATGAAAAATGTAGTTGGAGGGTTATAATGAAACTATATTGAGTTGGAGTGACAAAATGAAATTTAGAGACAAGTTAAAGGGGTTGTGTATGTATTTGGCCTTTTTTCTTTCTAAAATTTGTTTTGATAATTTGCTGGATAGAAGGATGATT
Source organism: Solanum chiquidenum (assembly GCA_029582725.1). NCBI lineage: Eukaryota > Viridiplantae > Streptophyta > Magnoliopsida > Solanales > Solanaceae > Solanum > Solanum chiquidenum. The sequence goes on along the minus strand of JAJOOS010010840.1, from coordinate 18,338 downwards.
CCTGGTTGGATGTGGAAGGAACGGTGTAATACGGAGTGTAACTGATAAATGTGTACCAAGTATGCTATCATCTGTTCATATTTTCTCCTTTTGCCTGCAGGACAGCCTAAGCGGCATCTTCTTACCACTGGCTGGAGTGTGTTTGTTAGCGCCAAAAGGCTTGTTGCTGGAGATTCTGTTCTTTTCATTTGGTACTGTTTAACCTCCTCTTTAGACACAACTGTACATTTTTCTCATATTATTGCATCCAGCGTGACATTTCCCTCCAGGCTTTTTCTTGAGATAGTCGGTTCTGTGCAGGAATGAGAAAAATCAGCTCCTTCTGGGAATTCGACGTGCAGTTCGACCACAGACTGTGATGCCATCATCAGTCCTATCTAGTGATAGCATGCACATCGGATTACTTGCTGCTGCTGCTCATGCTGCTGCTACTAATAGCTGTTTCACTGTCTTTTTTAACCCAAGGTAGTACGTAACAGTACTATCCCCTTGTGTTTTCATTTATATCTGTTACCTCTTTTACTTTCGCTTACTGACTTGCTTATTTTGTTAGGGCTAGCCCATCCGAATTTGTTATACCTCTTTCAAAATACATCAAAGCTGTATATCACACTCGCGTTTCTGTAGGAATGCGCTTTCGCATGCTATTTGAAACTGAAGAATCAAGTGTTCGAAGGTATGGAATGAAGTTGTTTGATCTTAAGTTGAAAGATATCCTTTTATTTCTTGATGTTAAATTTCCTCACATATTCTGTCTGAAGTGCTATATAAGCAGGCTTGTAGTTTCTTATTGATGTATTGGGCACCTGCTTTAAACTTAACTGCAGATTAGTTGCTTTTAAATATGTATCTTCTCCTATGTTTTGTTTCATCATGAATTATAGTTGGAGAATTAAGTCTAATTATGTAGAAATGATGAATTGGGATGACGGTGCACAATTATTACCCCTATGGCTTTCCATTGGCCATAGAGTTGTATATAATTTTTGTTTAATACTGGCGAAAACATAGTTGCTTTCTTGCATTCGGGTTTCAATTAATGAAGTTGGTGGTTACTTCTGATAAATAAACCATTTTTTTAACCAATTAAACTAAAATTTTCATTGCTAGTAAGTTGGATCCCTACCTTTGTGGGTGCCATTGAAATCTTTAGCCTCTATATTTGTTAGATAACTCCTTCTTTTTGTTGATAAAACTGATAAGAGTTTATGGATATGTGGGCATAAATAAAAGCCCCTGCTCAAGAGGTATACCAAAAAGTAGAAAACTTACAAGAAGAAATGGATTTCAAAAAAATCACCCAATCTTCTATGGGATCTCATGGGTGCACCAAAAGGAAAAGAAGGGATAAGAGGCTACTCTTAGCGGTAAATAATTCATCTCCATCTTTTCAAAAGCTTTGATGTTTCTCTCTCCATAGTACCCACATAAGTGCTAATGGAGCAATATTCCAAGCCTTGTGCCTTCATCTCTGTCTGCCGCAATTCCAGCTAAACATCATCTCTTTTACAGTACTTGGCATCACCCATTGCACTCCAAACCAAGTAAGGATATCCCACCATAACCTCAAAACTAATCGGCAATGAAAAAGATGGTCAACATCTTCATTCAAATCCTTAGACATAAAACATCAGCTAACGTAAGTGGTCTGTCATTACAATAGATAATCTTATAGGTGGTTCTATCATTTTTCAGATACATGGGCACAATTACTGGGATTGGTGACTTAGATCCAGTTCGCTGGGCAAACTCTCACTGGCGGTCTGTCAAGGTAAATGGTCTATTTTTATTTTACCTTTAGCATTTCTCTATTTGCTATTCTTGTTCTTTTGTAACTATATCAGTTAACATAGTTTTCCCATTCATGTCTCAATTTTTGAAGGCTTTATGCTTTTTTCCTTTTGCGTCGCTTGGGGTTCGAGGGTGGTGTGGTGTTCAAGTCGAACCCACACATTGTGCGGGTTGGATCCTGCTCATGCCATTTAGTGGAATGCTGGTTGGCTTGATGGTCTTACTTTTATCTTCATCTTTTTGATAGAAAATCTTTTCTATTTTTTTTCCCACCCTTTTAGTTTCCCCAACTTTCATGTTATCAAGTTGAATATTTTGAACAAATTCCCAGTCTTCACCAATATATAGCACAAGTTTTGTCTACTGTATTTCTCCTGCTCGTGCTTGGATTTGTGAGGACTGAGATCTTCATTTTCTTGTGCTCAGAACCAAATTCTTTTTTATTGCATTGCTTACAATATTTCTGTAAGACTACTTTGAATTGCTTTCCTCTCTCTCTCTCTCATGTGTTTGCTTGCAAATAGATACCACCTCTGAATCATCAAACTAATGCCCTTTATATTATTTCTTCAATTGTTACCCATGGTTGACGTCTAGTTTTCTACTGCCAAATCACTTCTCACAGCCTTATGATATATGCCTTTGCTTATATCCAGGTTAAATATCTTTAATTATTTTTCTGCTGCTCGTGCTTGTCTCTCGTTAACTAAAGGATCAAATGCTTACCATTTATCAGCTATTCACATAACTTGAAATTTTAATAGTTTGGTGTCTAAATTACAGTACTCTAGTCCTCAATAAAAATAGTTTGGTGTCTAAATATCATCTGATGGTCGACTTCCATACTGCAACATCAAACTTTCTGTATCGTGTCAAGTTCTTCCTCCCCCCATGTCTATCTGGCATATATGTGAATGTTAATTTGCACTGCAAGGTTTGTGCATTACTGCATTGAATATACTTGACTCACACTTACTGTCTATGTTGCTAAAACCCTTCAAAATCCTTGATGCACCTGTGGAGATCCCACACAATTGAGTGTGGTTGGAATCCACACTGGATTTAGATGTTTGACCAATATAGATTGATTGGGTATTTTGGCACAGTTTTTGGGTTTCATGTGTGTGTGTGTGTGTGTGAGAGAGAGAGAGAGAGAGAAAGCTTTCTATTATACGTGCTTATGAATAAAATATTAGGTGTTAATAAAAAATTGTTCTTATTAGTTTCAATTAATTACTTTAATTAATCAAAATATATACTCATATATGCCGGTAGTATGCATTTATTTTCCATGTCCCAGCACTCGCACCCAAATCAGGTATCCACAGCTTAACTTCACATAGCTGCAGAAATCAGATATTACAAGTGCTTTGTTCCCTTCTAATTTTAGTCTTTCAAATAGTTGTATGAAAATTATAATCTACAGCAAGGAAATTACATTACAGATCTCCAATCATATACTGTTTTGTATGGTGAAAAAGGTTTGCTTTTGTTGCTAACACTTCATATTTACACAACAAATTTCTTGAAATTATAGGTTGGTTGGGATGAGTCAACTGCAGGAGAGAGGCAACCAAGGGTCTCCTTATGGGAGATTGAGCCTTTGACTACTTTTCCGATGTATCCATCTCTTTTTCCTCTTAGGCTAAAGCGGCCTTTCTATCCAGGAACATCATCTTATCAGGGTATGGCACACTGAATGGTCATGTAATAAGAGAATTGAAGCTGTAAAACATATATTTTCTCTATTTTGGTAAAATTGTGAAGTTTGTAGTACAACTTGTCAGGAAAGAAAGAAAAAGAAAAAGTAATGGCCTATGTAGTTTTAGGGTCCGTTTGTTTGTGGAGGGATTAATTGTCTATCCCAGTATCAAATTTGGGACTAAACCTGTGTTTGTGTTTGGTTGAGGGGATTACCTAAAACCTGGATAGATTTAATGTCACAATCATGGGATTATTTATCCCAGATAGGATGATATTTATAGTTATAATCCCAGGATAACCTGATTTTGAACCAAACAACCCCGTCTCTTTTAACCCCCAATAGTTTTTCATCCTCTCTTCCCCACCCAGATAGCCATGATAGAAGGAATAAACACGAGTTTAAGTAGTATCATTGTTCAGATAGCAACCAATTCTCGTTCCTGAAGCTATACTAGTCATTTTTCTCCTTTGCTTTTGCAGATAGTAACAATGAAGCTATTAATCGAATGGCATGGTTAAGAGGGAATACTGGTGAGCTAGGACCTCATTCAATGAATCTTCAGTCTTTTGGCATGCTTCCTTGGATGCAACAGAGAGTGGATTCAACAATTCTCCCAAATGATATTAATCAGCACTATCAAGCTATGCTGGCTACTGGCTTGCAAAGTTTTGGGAGTGGAGATTTGCTGAAACAGCAATTAATGCAGTTTCAGCAGCCTGTCCAATATCTCCAACATGCAAGTACTGATAATTCCATTCTGCATCATCAGCAGCAGCAACAAATAATGCAGCAAGCAGTTCATCAGCATATGCTTCCTGCTCAAACCCAAATGTTGTCAGAGAACCTTCAAAGGCAATCACAGCATCAATCCAATAATCAGTCAGAGGAACAGGCTCACCAACACACTTACCAAGAAGCATTCCAAATCCCGCACGACCAGCTCCAGCAGAGGCAACCATCAAATGTTTCCTCTCCATTTTTGAAAGCAGATTTTGCAGATTTGAACTCAAAGTTTTCAGCATCTGTTGCCCCTTCAGGTGTGCAAAATATGCTAGGTTCGTTGTGTTCTGAAGGAAGTAGTAATTCATTGAATATCAACAGAACTGGTCAGTCTGTGATCATAGAGCAACCTCCTCAACAGTCCTGGATGTCAAAATTTACACAGTCACAACTAAATACGTGCTCCAACTCATCACCACTCCCAACGTATGGGAAAGATACTTCCAATCCTAGGGAAAATTGCAACTTGGATTCCCAGAATCAAGCGCTTTTTGGTGCTAATGTTGATTCTTCAGGGCATCTCCTTCCGACCACAGCGTCTAATGTTACTACTACATGTGCTGATATGTCCTTAATGCCACTTGGGGCTTCTGGATATCAGAATTCTCTATATGGTTATGTGCAAGACTCTTCTGAGTTGTTGCACAATGCAGGACAAATTGATCCACCAAATGCAACCCATACATTTGTCAAGGTGCTAGTTCTGCTGTTTAAGGTCAAATATTTCATTGGCATTTAGTGCATCTGACAATCATGTGAGTATAGTTTTTTGTCTATGCAGGTTTACAAATCGGGGTGTGTTGGGAGGTCACTGGATATCACCCAGTTCCACAGCTATCATGAGCTGCGACGGGAATTGGGGCAGATGTTCGGTATTGAGGGGTTCCTTGAAGACCCTCAAAGATCAGGCTGGCAGCTTGTATTTGTTGACAGGGAGAATGATATCCTTCTCCTTGGAGACGACCCATGGGAGTAAGTGTCCAATTGTGGGAAGATTTAATATGTAACTTTTCTTAAATTTCCACTATGACAGAAGGAAGACCACATGTTTTTAACTTGTTCCTTGTGTCACAACTTTTTTATTTGTAGGGTTGCTTTTTCTTGTTTAGCATTACCTTCACATGATTTATATCTATTCATCCCTGTTGTAGTGTTCAATCTTTTCAGAAGTGGCTTTTCTTTAGTCCTATTGTACCATTATAATCTTCTCTTTATTTCCCTGGCATGGTATTTTCAGGGCGTTTGTCAATAACGTCTGGTATATAAAAATCCTTTCACCCGAAGATGTGCAGAAGCTGGGAAAGGAAGAAGCTGAATCCCTGAACCGTGGAGCGGTTGAAAGGATGAGCAGCACTAGAGCTGATGATCGAGATCTTATTTCTGGAATGCCATCTCTTGGATCACTGGAGTACTGATTGTTGTAATGTTTTAAAAGAAGAGGACTAATTCTGATTCTCGATCTTCTCAAGGGTCAGAAATTCAAATTTCATGCCTCGTAACCTGGCTTCTTTAGCTTTCGTCAAATTGGTCCATCTCCCAACTGTATGTTGTATTTTGCATTTGGATCTAGCTGTAATAGGACTTAAGGCATCTCCCATTTGTATGGTGTAGTTCTCATTGTAATCCTGTTGTACAAGTTAGTATAATTTACTGTACGGCTCAAGATGAGCCGTGATTTAAACTAAGAATCTCGAAAGTGCTAAAACTTGTTATTGCACTTCGACTTTCAGACAAAGAAGCAGTTGAGGATCTACATCTGGTTTTTCCTGTAGGTAAATGTTTCTGATTTGTTTTTTTGCTTTAATCTTCATATCAGTTTAAGAACTTTTTGATTGATGCCAAGTCACCAAAAATTATTTATTGCTAAGCCAGGTTAACTTGCAACAATAGATGAAGGTTACTTGACAGTGTGGAAGGTACATAACCGTGAATATAACTTAAACTCGAATTTGCCTCAAGTAACACTTGTAATGAATTTGTTAAATAAACATGAGGATTTGTGTACTCCATTTCAAATTATAAGGAACTACTTTAAGTTTCTTTTCGCTAACCGTATCCATTAGCGGAGCTATTACACTCTATATTGTACATGTGTAACCCTTCTTTTTTGAATATTTTTCTTTTACCTCCCCAAACAATGTCATGCCCTAAAATCGGAGGAGGGTGCGAGTCTGGCCTCGATATGGAATCGAGAAATCGACTAGGCCACCTATCACAATCATCTAGACCGACAAGGTCGCAACACAATAGAATCTGAAAATATAAGGTCACTAGGTCATAATAAAACTATTTGAGCGTCGACAAGACCATAAAATCAATTAGAACTAAAATGTACATACACATCCACAAAAGCCTCTAAAAAGTGACAACCTGAGTGCACGGGACATGGTCACAACTTACCCATACTGTACATTAAAACACAATACTATCAAAACCAGAACATGAATCCTGAAAATATAGGATTGAATCTGAAATCCTAGTGCAACTGGGTATCAGAGCCTTTACCTGCACCTACAACACAAATGCAGCGTCCCAGGCAAAAGGGCATTAGTACGAATGACATATACTAGTACGTGAGACTGGAAGTTATAAACGTAAGTATATTGAAGATACTAAAATCAAGCTAGGGATAGAAACAACCTTTAGACTCTAGAAGCTGAAATCTCATAACAACTTTTCTTGTGAGTATAATCAAGTAGGGGTGTACATAGGTCGGTTATGTCAGTTTGGTTTGGGTTCAGTTTGACTTTTTTTCTTTTAATACCAAACCAAACCAAGAGTGGTTGATTTTTTATTCAACCGCCAAACCAACCAAACCAAACCACAAATCATTTTTTTCCAATTTAATTTGGTTCGTCGGTTCAGTTTGACTTTACGGTTTGGCTTGTACACCCCTACAATCAAGTAAGCACATATACATTGCCCTAATGGTGAACTGTACGATAATTCGGTCATAATGATTGATCCTGCCCAACCGAGATGACCATTTCAGAGGTGTAATAACTGAATAAACATATACCCACTCGATATGTATGTGGTGTTGGTGTACTGAACTAAAGCTACAACTATTATTGTATATAGCAATCGATATTATCGCATCGATGGTGTAACATAAGTGATGAGTCTGAGTTTTAGACTCATTTAGGGCTTTGTTTATATAGATCTAGTGTCCTCAAATGCTTATTTTGTGCCAATAACTGATGTTAAATCCTTGATTTTCAGGAATATGGATTGAGGAACAAAGCAAGGACACTAACAGGCAAAAAGGAACAAAACAGGCTGAAGAAATGAAAATGGGCGAGCCTGAGGATCGCCAAGAGCACTTGGCGTGTCGCCGAATGGCTCATCAGACTGCCTAAAGTTCCAGTGTGCCAAGCTCTGAAGGAAAGAACCAAGTCAGCGAGGAAAATGAGCAGGCGGCGGATTGCCGAGTGATTCCACGAAGCCAGAATAGATCACCCAAAGTTACAGACCTTGAGGATGCTGAATGCCAAGGCGAAAGGGCGATGGAAGAGACCAAAGGGCGGCTCACCGAGTGGTTCGGTGAGCCCGACTTACATCGTCGAATGAGCTTTCGTAGCTTATTTTTGGTGACTATAAATACGTTTTTGAACATTTAGATTAGTATTTTTTATCTATCTTGGATATTATTATTGAGTTCTAGAATCTTGGAGATAGTTTTTTTTCTCTAGAGTTTTCTTTAGCTTGGAAGGATTGAAGAAATTCACTTTTGAGAAATTGGAAGTGGATTTTTGAGATTCATCAAATTGAAGCATTGTAAAGACGAAATCACTCTTACCCAATTGATAGATAATCAATTTGGTAACGTTTTTTTACCTTTTTATAATGTCTAGCTAAAACTCCAATTCTTGGGGTGTGATCATGTGACTATGGGCAGATTTAGTTTATAGGTATTGCTAATTGTTAGTTTAAATGCTATTTAAGAGTGAGTTTAATCATTAATTGTGGTTTAATTTAATAATTGTAGTTGCAAATGCAGTTCTACGTTTGTGTTCTTGGCTTGCTCGAGAGAAAGGTTTTAGAACTAAGATTTTTGATTGATGGTTTGTGGATATTGGGTTGACCTGGGTTTAGCTCGAGAGAGTGAAACCTAAATCCTTTCCCACACATTTAGCTCGAAAGAGTAAATGGATTAAGGTGTGGGCTGTTCTTAATTTGCATGCTTGTTGATGTTCGAGAGAAATCACTTGATTCAGAGTAATTGCTTGAGAGAAAATTACCTCCCTTATAGTCTAGCTTACTCACTAATATCTAGCTATCTACTAATAGTTGCAATTACCCATATGTCTATATTTGCCTATAATCGATCACATTCCTAGAATCCGTCTCATTATTGTTAATTCGTATTGTTTGTGACTGCTTGTAGTTGTTAATCAAAACCAAAACCCTCATTTGACATTCGTGTCACCCCTCAATTTGAATGATGTCTTTATTCGATAATTTTTATTCCTATGGTTAATTAGACCGCATTCATACTTTCTAATTGAATCTCGAAACACGTACCGCTCCCTGTGGAATTCGACCCCAACTCATTTAGTTGGGTTTTATACTGATTTACAATCACTGAACACCTAGAATTGGATGAGGTGTGCTTGAAACGTTAAATCAAAATGGCGCCACTGCCGGGGAGTGGTGTTGTTTGAAATTCTTTTGGTGAAGTTGAAATGTATTCTTGTTAGTCATAGTTGAATCTACTTACTTTTAGTTTTGGTTTTTGTGTTGCTTGTTAAAACAAAGGAAATGAGCGTATATGGTAGCAACGGTAACCAAGTGGACCACCCTCCTTTAAAGACGATGATTCTTAGGGATAACATCCTAGATTTCAAGCACTTGGAGGGTAAGACAATCCATGAGTTATGGCTGAGATTTAAGACAATGTTGCTGCAGCGCCCAACTCATGGAATTCCAGATAAGATGCTACTGGACTATTTCTATAGAGGTCTTGATCCTGAGAACAAAGGAGTGGCTGACCAAATTTTTCCGAGTGGTCTAATGCGACAATCCTATGCAATAGTATCCCAACTCCTCGATCGCATGACCAAGACCAACAAGGAGTAAGAGAGGGACCAGAATTTAGCCAAAATGTTGACCCAACTGGATCTCTTGGCCAAAAATGTAATGGAATTTGAAGTGCTGTATAAAAAGAAAGATAGGTACGTTCCTCCTTATGAGCGTAAAAAGCCCACAGGTCGAAGTGTGGAATGTGTTCGAAAAATGCAAGTTGGCGAGCCAAGTGTCCAGTTGGCGACTCGCCGAAGAGGTCGGTGAGCCCGACTTGGATCGCCTGTCACGCCCCGAGCCTACACCCTGGACGTGGCCGGCACTCAAGAACCATTGCTGTCCCCAAGCGAACCATTGGCCTGACTTACTTACTCAGCGGAAGACTTAAACACAAGAGATATAACTCATGCAATAACTTAAAAGATAATAACTTAGCCAAAAATGGCAACTCAAGTTTTAAACGTATACAACTGAAATGAATAAGACTAAAAAACTAATACTATCTGTCTATGAAGCCTCTAAAACAAAGAGGGATGTCGAGACAGGACCCTTGATCATCCTAACAACTGAAAACTATAAAGCAAAAGGTAAAAGAGTCCTCCGGAATGCAAGAAGTCTCACCAACTGACTCTGAGTGCTGAACCTGATCAACGAGGCGCTGGATGCTAATCCTAGTTACATGTGTCTGCATCATAAGACGATGCAGGCCAACTGACATCAGTACATTGAATGTACGAGTATGCGATTTGGAATGCTAAACAATACAAAGGCTTGAAAAGATTTTGAAAGAAACACTTACCTTGGCTCTTCTCAACTCATGAATACGTAACTCAAAATAAAGCAATGAAACACATGCAATATATAGAAAGCTTGTAAAAACAGTTGAAACTACTTAGTTCATTAAAGAAAGTGCAATAACAAACTCAACTTTACTCATATAGAAAATAATATAGTTTTCTGTGGGAGATTCTCTAACCGACAACCACCACTATGAGCCTAAGTGGTGATACAACACTTTACCTCACGCTGCCAAGGACCATCCTATACCTTGCCGGTGGTATAGGACCTAACTCACTAAGTGGATCCACTAGTCTATGCTAAAATCATCTTAATGAGTCATATAAAAAGTATGATCATTTACTACCCATGATGGCTACATGGTTTATGGAGACTTGAGTTAATATGAACTCGCATCCCCATATCGGTGCTCAATACTACTCCCAAAATATGCTTAGCTCATGTGTTTGTAAAAACAAAACTCTTTCTTTGGTTTGAGATAATTACTCAAAACTTATCTTAAAAGCTCTCTTGGAAATCACAGTTTCCTTTCTTGCTCAAATGTGAAAACATTTACTCTTTAACTGAAAACTACTCAAAGACTCTTTTGGAAATCAAGGTTTCCTTTCTTCTTTAAATTTGAAAACATTTTACTCTTTGGGAATACATAGTCCCGATATACTCTTTTGAAGACATGAACTTCAAACTTTACTCTTTTCTTAACTTGAAACTTAAGTCTTAAAACAAAGTTAAAACGTTTGTGAAAGACTTTTGAAATACTTTATGAACTTCTCTTAACTTGACTTCTCTTGACTTGACTCTTGACTTCTCCTGACTCGACTCTTAACTTTCCTTGAATTGAATTGAATTTATGGATTCAAGGATTTATGATCTCATGTTTATGGATGATTTCATGATGTTTAGATGTACCTTAGAGTGTTGGAATCAACTAGAAAACATAGGTACATTGCTAAGGAACAAGTATGAAAAGATGGGGGGAAGAATGGGAAGAACTGGCGTCCCTGGCGCTCTAAGAGGCGCGGGGCACCAACCCTCAATATTCAAAGAACAATTTGGGGCTCTCTGGCTGGCGCGTCGACCCAGAGCCCCACATTCAGGGACTGCTTTTGGGCGCGCTGGCTGGCACGACGCCCCACCCCCTTCCCCAGGTGTTTGACAACTTTTCTTCTCCGTTTTACAACTCTAAACCCTCTAAACTTCAATGGTTCTTTCCCCAAAAACTTAGGATCATTTATACCCTCAATATATGATAGATTCAAACTGAAATTACACCCGGAAACATGAATCAAATCACAAGAAATTTCAACAAAACAACCCACAAGAATTCAAATGAATTTCATTAAGAACTCAAAGGATTTACTTTCAAATCACACATATTTCGATTAATTGAATCATGGTTGGTGCGTGGCTGAACTAACCTAATGCTATGTGATCTCACATACCTTTTAGGGATCACCCCCGACGAAATCCACAATCTATCCTTGACGAAATCGACGAATCTTGAACGTTCTTCACCTTTCTCCTCTTTTCCAAGCCCTAGCGTGAAATTCACTTTTCTAAAACTGACTAAAATCTGACTTTACCCCAATTAAACTCCTAAAAATGAATTAGAATAATTAGGTAAGGAAAAGACTAAATTACCCTTCCAAAATCCGGATTAGACTTTTCTTAATCCAACAACCCAACTTCCATAGGGCATAACTTACTCATACAAACTTGGAATCGTGCAAACTTGGCGGCGTTGGAAAGATCATTCCGAGAGATTTCCAACCATGTCTGGAAGTACACCTAACTCATCCTGAGCTAGCAGTTATGGCCGTTTGAAGTTAACCAAAACTCAACTTTTCCTAACTTGAACAAATTCCAGATTTTCATTCTTTCCAAAAATGACTATTTCCAATTATTAGCTTCTTCTTAGTTATTTAAAATTGCAAGATGTTACACCATCGTTGGAATCACAAAAATAACAGTTGGGAGGATGTAACACTCGGCGGGCCCATGATGAGTCGGCGACTCGCCGAACAGACGACTTATATCGCCAAAGGGCCGCGAACTGAAAGGTTTGTGATATTTTAAGTGTTCAAGTGTTGTATCTCAAGTTTTGAAGTTAGGTAAGTGGCAAAATAAAAGTTGGCGAAAGTTATCGTAAATTCATTTTTAAAGATTTCTCTGAAATTTGGGTCAAATGTCTCGGAGCTTTTCTCCCAATCTATAAGGAGTTATGAGGCCCAATACTTATCGAATCGAAGGTCTACGAGTCTAGTTTCCAACGCATCAAATAGTTTGTTCATACGACTTCAGAATAGAGAGATATTTTTGTTTTTGTCGGACTGCGCAAGCAGGCACGTGAGGTGGGGCCCTAGGTTGGTGGAACTTTACATATATCTTCTCCTTTGAACTTTTTCTTCATTTTTTATCTAAGAACCAGCAAAATTAGAGAAACCCATTTCTAGGATCAACTAAAGTGTAGATTTTCTCGACCTAAGTCCTTAACGAAAGTTGTTCTACACGTTGGGCTCATCATCGTGGTATAATTTATTTTATCAATTTCGTAGCATATCACACTTTAGTGTTGGGACAACAAGGGTTTGGATATATTTGAAGGTTTTGAGGTGTATTACAAACTTATAATCAAGGTAAGACCCTTCTTTCGTCGACTCTAGCTTTTATAAGTGGCAAATAGCAATTTGCGATGGAGATACATATCTTTTTCGTATTGTCATGGTATCTTTTATTTTCGTGTGTTGATTATGGTCCTGCCTTGTTGTAGTATCGAGGGAGTTATGAGTAAAAGTCGCTAGGTCACGTTAATTCAGCGAAAAAGGTATGTTAAGGCAATTCTCTTCTTACGACATGTTTCTGTAAAGCTTAGGAGCAATGTAATTGAGTTGTTATCGTTGTTATACTTGTAGCCATTATTGTTGATATTTGGCTGCTCAAGTGGATATAATCCTCTCTTATTAGGTTTCTTATTCAGTAGTAGCGTCCCTATATTGGACACAAGTTAGAGGCTATTTGTATAGGTTGCTTACAACTAAATTGCTCTCTTTTAGCTGTTGGATTGTTATTGTTGTCCTTCGGGATATTGTGATTAGCTGCAAGAATGTGATATATGCCTAGAAGGGCTATGTTCTGCCGACAGGGCTATATTGACGCCTAAAAGGGCTATGAGTTGCCTACAGGGCAATATTGACGCCTAGAAGGGCTATGAGTTGCCTACAGGGCAATATTGACGCCTAGAAGGGCTATGAGTTGCCTACAGGGCAATATTGATGCCTAAAAGGGTTATGAGTTGCCTACGGGGCCATGTTGTTGCCTAAGAGGGTTATGAGTTGCCTATATGCTATATTGATGCCTAAGAGAGCTATGTGCTACCTACAGGGATATACTATTGCCTACAAGGGCTATGTGAATGCCTATGGGGCTAGGGGACTACTGATAGGGGTATATAGACTGATTGGCACCTTCTGGGCTTATGGGGGCCTGGGTAGGTGGTCTTGTATGCTGTTTGTACCTGCCGAGCTTATGGGGGCTTGGTTAGGTTATTGTTTTATTATTTTTGATAAGTTTAGATTTAGGAGCAAGTCAGTATGCTTATCTTATTCTTGATTTATTTACCGGATTACTCTAGTATATTATGACACCTGCTCATAGTCTATTGTCTTTCATACTCTGTACATTATTTTGTACTGACGCCCCATTGCCCGGGGGGGGGGGGCTACATTCATGAATGCAAGTCACGACAGACGACCAGTAGACCTCTTCAGCAACATGATTGACTTCTATCCGATTGGCTAGCCCCTTTTCTCCGGAGCTGCCAGAGTTGGGATGTTTGTTAGCTTTTGCTGTATATATATTCATGGGTCGGTTGGGGACCTGTCCCGCCAATCTTTACTACTCTTAGAGGCTTGCAGACTAGTGTGTGGTGTTTATAGCTACGTTATGGCCATGCTGGCCTAGTTTGTTGGTTTGTTGAAGCTTGTTAGTTGTGTGATGCATTGTCTTGATATACCTGCTTTCAGTTTTGGTATAGAGATCGTGGTGGCCTCGATGACCCAAACAGGACTTCTGTGCTAGTTGGCTATTTTTTTATATGAACTCTTGGGAATAACTGTTTCTTTTATGGATCTGTTTACAGGGGCCTTGCCGGTCGATGGCTTAATTTTAAGCCGAGATATACTTGTTTGTTTTCTTGACTACGTGTGGCTGCCATGCGCTAGTAGCAAATGGTTCAGCGGGGTCGGCTCGAGCCTGAGTTTTGGCATTAGGAGCCAGTTGCTCCCCTTGAATCTGGGGCGTGACAAACTTGGTATTAGAGCAACGTCGTATCCTAGGGAGTCTGCAAGCCGTGTCTAGTAGAGTCTTGTTTATAAATTTGTTGTGCACCACATTCGATAAACAAGAAGCTACTGGGCATGTTAGAGTGACTATCCTTCTTTTGCTCACCTTGTGCTATAGACCGGTGTTTTAAGGGTTGAGGTTCCTGGCTGATAATTGATATTTGTATGCAGATAGAGATGGCTGACACCAGACAGACCACAACTAGACAGGGACTAGATACAACTGCAGGCGAGGGTACTTGCAAGGTACCATAGGTGGAGGCAACCCATTGTGAGACCCATGGGGACACAATCTTCTCAGCCCCCTATAGCTTCTCCACCACTTTAAGAGCCTCCGAGGGCTACTAGCTCCACCAACAGTACTACATCTAGTTCCTCCTATTCCATCTGACCAGGATTTCAAGAGTGCAGTAAGTATGTTAGCACAGTTAGTAGCTGCACAACGCCAACCAATTACGCTAGATGTTGCCGGACCTTCTGAAGGACCCGGAAGTTCAAGAGTTCATGAATTTATTGCCTTGAATACTCCACAGTTTATAGGGACAGATCGTAGAGAGGACCCTCAGCACTTTGTTGATCAGCTTCGTAGAATCTTCAGAGTCATGCATGCCTCAGCGACATAGTCAGTTGAGTTAGCAGCATTTCGATTGCGTGATGTTGCAGTATTGTTTGTATGAAAGTTGGGAGAGATCTAGGGGAAAAGATACATCTCTACCCACTTGGGATAGCTTTATAGAAGCTTTCATAGATCACTATTTGCCTCGAGAGATTAGGGATGGCCGGGTGGACTAGTTTCTGAACCTCTGACAGGGTGGCATGAGTGTCCGAGAGTACGGGCTGAGATTTGATTCATTGGCTAGATATGCACCAGCATTTGTTGATACGATGCATGACAGGGTGCGTAGATTTGTGGGAGGGCTTGACTCAGACTATATCGAGGCTTGTTCTACCGCTGCGCTAAATGATAATATGGATATCTCGCGGATTCAGGCCTTTGCACAGGGCATAGAGGATCGCCGACATCTACAGTATACGAGTGAGAGGGTCGAGAGAGAGAGACAGAAGAGGGCTAGGCCCGCTGGTTCACCGAGAGATTTTCAGGGTGGTCCCAGACCTCGATATTCTATTAGGCCACCTAGACCTCCACCACAACAATTCCAGTGTAGTAAATTTGATCGTCAGGGACAGTCAGTCCCAGGTGAGGGTTCAAGAGCATCAGGCTCGTAGCAGCAGAGGGGTTCAGACCAGGCAAGGGCAGCCCCGCCGCGTTGCGCTACTTGCGGTATGATACATTTTGGGAGGTGTAGACAGGGTTCCACATAATGTTATTCTTGTGGACAGGAGGGGCATGGGTGGAGAAACTACCCTACCATAGGTAAGAGTGGTATAGGTCAGTCGACCTGGTCAGCAGTAGGTTCCTCCTCATCCGCACAGTCTACAGGGGGTGGACCCCATACTTCAGCACGTAGAGGTAGAGGCGGAGGCAGAGAGAGAACATCTAGTTCTGGTAGTGGACAGAATCGTAGATATTCATTAATCGGACGACAAGATTCAAAGTCATCACCAGATGTTGTGACAGGTACATTGATTGTTTGCTCCCATTGTGTTTATGCTTTGATAGATCCTGGATCTACTCTATCTTATGTTACTCCATTTATAGAGGGAAAGTTATGTATAGTAACAGAGTCATTAGATCGACCCTTTATTGTATTTACACTAGTTGGTGAGTCTATTATTTCCAAGAGAGTCTATCGAGGTTGAACGTTAGAAATTATCGACCGTCAGACCTCTGTTGACCTCGTAGAATTAGAGATGGTTGATTTTGACGTCATTATGGGTATGGACTAGTTAGCGTCTTGTTATGCTAATGTTGAGTGCCGGACGAAGATTGTTAGATTCCACTTTCCAGGAGAGGCAGTTCTGGAGTGGAAAGGCCATACAGCAACGCCGAAAGGTAGGTTTATTTCCTACCTTAAGGCGAGGAGTATGATTACTAAGGGTTGTATTTATCATCTTGTTCACGTTCATAATATAGATGCAGAACCACCGACTCTTCAGTCTATTCCGGTAGTTAATGAGTTTCTAGATGTATTTCCAGACGAAATTCCTGGTATCCCTCCAGAAAGAGAAATTGATTTTGCTATCGATATGCTACCAGGTACATAACCCATATCTATCCCTCCTTATAGAATGGCTCATGCTGAGCTGAAGGAGTTGAAGGATCAGATGAAAGATTTGCTTGATAAAAGCTTCATCAGGCCTAGGGTTTCACCATGGGGTGCATTAGTATTATTTGTGAGAAAAAAGGATGGTTCGCTGAGGATGTGTATCGATTATCGACAGCTGAACAAGGCAACTGTAAAGAGTAGGTATCCCCTTCCGAGGATCGATGACTTGTTTGATCAACTACAAGGTGCTAAGTACTTCTCAAAGATTGATTTGAGATCAGGGTACCATCAGGTACGAGTTAGCGAGAAAGATATTCCAAAGACAGCTTTTAGAACTAGATATGGGCATTTTGAGTTTTTGGTTATGTCTTTTGGATTGACCAATTCCCCGGTAGTGTTTATGGACCTGATGAATAGTATATTCAGGTTGTATCTAGATACATTTGTGATTGTATTTATTGATGATATTTTGGTCTATTAGCATTCAAAAGCTGAGCATGCAGATCATTTGCGAGTAGTCCTTCAAGTTCTTCGAGAGCAGGAACTTTACGCAAAGTTCTATAAGTGTGAGTTCTGGTTGAGCTCTGTGGCTTTCCTAGGCCATATTGTATCAGATGCAGGCATTATAGTTGATACACGAAAGATTGAGATCGTAAAGACTTGTCCTAGACCTATGACTCTGACTGAGGTTCGTTGTTTCTTAAGGTTAGCTGGATACTACAGAGGGTTTGTATAGGGGTTTTCTTCACTTTCAACACCATTAACGAAGCTGACTCAAAAAGTAGTTAAGTTTCAGTGGACTGAAGCTTGCTAGCATAGTTTCCAGGAGTTGAAGGACATGTTGACATCAACACCAGGTCTAGCAATGCCAGAGGGTTCAGAGGGCTATGCGGTGTACTGCCATGCTTCTAGTGTTGGGTTGGTATGTGTTCTAATGGAACATGGTAAGGTTATCACATATGCTTCAAGGCAGTTGAGGAAGCAAGAGAAGAACTATCCGACCCACGATTTAGAGTTGACTGCAGTTGTGCATGCGTTAAATATCTGGAGACACTATTTGTATGGCGTTCATGTTGACATCTTCACATATCATAAGAGCCTTCAATATATATTTAGACAGAAGGAGTTAAATCTGCGACATCGTAGATGGCTTGAGTTACTGAAAGACTACGATGTGGATATTTTATATCATCCAGGAAAGGAGAATGTGGTATCCGATACCCTCAGTCGAAGATCTATGGGTAGTTTATCCCATTTAGGTGTTGAGAAGCGGGAGCTCGCGCGAGAGATTCATCAGTTAGCTAGCTTGGGAGTCAGATTGTTAGAGGCAGACGATAGTGAGGTCACAATTCAGGATACATTCGTATCATCTCTAGTTGTAGAAGTAAAATCACGGCAACAAGAGGATCTTAGCTTAGAGCATCTTAGAGCCAAGGCTCAGGATCAACAGTCTTTAGCATTTGATATAGCAGAAGATGAAGTCCTCAGATATAGCGGTCGTTTGTATGTTTCGAATGTTGCAGGGCTTCGATATCGAATTATGGAAGAGGCACATCATTCCCGTTATTCTATTCACCCTGGTTCGACGAAGATGTACCATGATATTAAGGAGATCTATTGGTGGCATGGGATGAAGAAGGACGTTGCTGAGTTTGTGGCGCAGTGTCCTAACTGCCAACAGGTGAAGGTTGAGCACCAAAAGCCCGCTGGGCTAGTTCAGGAGATAGCCATTCC
>JAJOOS010010839.1:0-30598 GCA_029582725.1 Solanum chiquidenum | reverse complement strand
GAAGAAGAGGAAGAGGAGGAAGAAAAGCAGGAGAAGGAAGAAGAAAATGAGGAGTAGGAAGAAGAAGAAGTGGAGGAATAAGAAGAAGAGGAAGAAAAAGAAGAAGAAGAAGAAGAAGAAGAAGAAGAAGAAGAGGAGGATGAAAAATAGAAGAAAAGGAGGAGGAGGAGGAAGAAGAAGGAGAGGAATAAGAAGATTAAGAGGAAGAGGAAGAGGAAGAGGAGGAGGAAGATGAGGAGGAAGACGAAGAGGATGCGGAGGAAGAAGAAGGAGCAGGAGAAGGAGGAGGAGGAGGAGGAAGAAGAAATAGGAGGATGAAGAGGAAGAGGAAAAGGAAGAAGAAGAATTATCAATCTACTAATAAAGTCAAAGGCTTATTTAATCTTTTCATTTCTTAATTTCTTTATAATAAAATTTTTGTATCTTCAATTAATAAATTTTAATTAGTTTACATAACAAAATATTGAAAATTAAATATGCAATCATTATGTTAAGTCAATACTGGAATACATAAGTTTTTCACTGTTGAGCTTGGAGCGGACCGACCCAGTTATGGGTGCTCTAGGCCATCTCGAGGTCTGAGATCGGTCAAAAACATTTACCGGCCTGGCAAGACCTGACGTGGCCTACTTAATAGGATTAATGTCAATATAAGATAAACTTCTAATTTTTTGTAATCATATTCTCTTTTAGGGAAAAGAGGTTGCGCCGCAATTATACCATCCTCCTAAACCTTAACAATAAAAAAGAACATAGAAAAGGGCTTCTTCAAGGTTTTTATCCCTGAAACCAGTGCAAAACCGCTTATAACTATACTCCCAACTATCATGTTCTTTGATTGAACTTATTTTCTTGAATTTTTTGTTCTTTTTGGAGATGTTAGCCACAAATATATATATATGGAAGGGAATGGTTTGGTGAGATTTAGATCCGTAAAACTTGGATAGCTCGTGTTATTCTATAGCAGAAGAAATAAATGTTGAACATCAAAAGAGTGTTGAGCCAAAGGAGAATACTGAAGCTTGAGATAGCAAGAACATTTCTTCTTTTGATGATAGGGATGTGGATAACATGGTAAAAGAAAAAGAGGATGAAGACAAGGAATGTGAAAAGAGAGAAAAGGTGCCATTAGAAGAAGATGATAATAAGGAAGAAGAAGAATAAGGCGATGATGATGAAGAAGATGAATACAAAGAAGAGAAGGAAGAGAAAGAAAGGATTGGCATATTCAAAAAAAAGGCACCATGTTCAAAAGGTAAACACAAATTAAATATCTTTAAATCTATCATTCTGTTTCATTTTATATGAAATTCAATTCCTCTCTTGTTAGTATGTTACTACAAAAATCACATCTTTGAATATTTAGTTATTATCTTGTATTCATATTAGTGTCATCATATATTTAAGGAAACAAGTGTGAAATATTTTTTGAAAAGGTTTAGTTGTTTGGTCCGCTGACAAAACGAGTCTTCTAAGGGAACTTTTTCTTAGTTTTTGGATTAGCAGAGAATAATCAAGTTAAATATCATTTTCTTATACTTTTGATATGCCTCAAAAGTCTGATTTCTTTCTTAAAGTCTATTTTCAATAAAAGACGACGTTTTAAAATAAAATATATAGAGTAACTCTGAGTATCAATGTTATTTCTTTTTCTAAACTAGACCAATCAACTCTTTTTTTGATTAAGTTAAATGCAAAAGTGCTACTGCTGGTAAGGAGAATGATCCCCATGACCAATTTTCCACAGATATATTTAGAAGTGGACATGCAACTAAGCTAAAAAGTCTTTAATTTATAACGAAAATACCTCCAGATAGGACAAA
This sequence comes from Solanum chiquidenum, assembly GCA_029582725.1. Taxonomy (NCBI): domain Eukaryota; kingdom Viridiplantae; phylum Streptophyta; class Magnoliopsida; order Solanales; family Solanaceae; genus Solanum; species Solanum chiquidenum. Next base: position 28,775 of record JAJOOS010010839.1, on the reverse strand, counting down.
TAACCTGGTAATTATTAACCTATAACTATTTAATGGATTGTTTTATAGTTCAATCTTATAATATTCTCATTTAACAATGTTTTTTTCTAATTGAAGTACGTTTCGACTGATGTGGTGAGAGATTACCAACATGAAGTCCCTTCAAGCATGACCATTCGTGACTCTGTTATCCGAGAATTTGAGGCAAAACTCAAGATTTCGCAAGACAGTAGAATATGACAAATTGGCGGGTGGCGTAGTTTGTGTAAGCGGAACCTTGTGGAGAAAAAATATGTGTATTTGTGAATTTGTGAGAGAAGAACACAACAAAGGTATGTACTTACAAGTTCACATTGTCCATGAAGGAGAAGGTTCCCATGCCAACAAGAAATAATATGGTGCTATTTGGTATGGATTTTACGGCCTTCAGTGCTATTATATGCAGACCAAACATCAAAGAATATTTTAGTTTGTATTGATTGATCTGGAAGTTTATTTAGCGTTGAGACTAAAGTCTAGTTTACTTACATGTAAATGTTATAAACCAATATTTGTTGGAAAACATGGAATCTTCTTCAAATTTGTAAGTTTACTCAACAAGATTGCATCTTCTTCTTTGTTTAATCTTTAATAATGTTTGTTATTACATTTTGTTGATTATGTCTTTAATTTTTTCCTGAAAACTCGTAAGCCCTATTGGTTTAGGAGACTCTTTGTTCTAATAGATTGGGAAAAGAAGTTCACTATCCTTCAAGGATTAGGATAACTTTTTCGTAATATGTTTGAGACTACTTGAGATCTATACATAGGGGATGTTGTTGGTGATTCTAAAGGATTGTACACTTCCTCTTTTTCCTAGAGAAAAACTCTCTACTTTTGCCTGGAGGATTACTCTAGCTTAACCTCGTTAAATCCTTGTGTGATTTTTGTTTTCTATTTTATTTACTTCTGATTCTGTGCAACCTAATAATCCACAATTTTTTCGCAACATAATTTATCTTTTATTTTTCATTTTTAGCATGAATACCTTAACCCATTAGATAAGGTTGTAGATTTTTGTGACATTATGGGTATTAGTTTATCTTGCTTATTTACAACCCAGACCCCTTTTTAAAAATATAAAACAAGTTATATATTATTACATTTCAATTGTTCTATTATCTCTAGCAATACAAACTACTAATCGACCTTCTTATAGCTACCAAGTTCTCCGATCGAAGCAAAAACAATGGGGTTAATGAGGTGTATAGTTGAACTCCGACAATTGGCGCTGTCCAAAAACCACATAGATTACTGAGGTTGTTCTTCTTCCTTGTCCTAATTTTGTTTTATAATGTTTTTGGCAGTGATATGTTGGCAAATTTGATGGTCTTAATCCATAAATCCATAGGTAAGTTTTGGGTTGGCATGCTTTTATTGTTTCTAATCATTTTTCATGTGTTTCTTACTTGCTTTTAAGTTTAAAGTGAACTAATTTCTTTGTATTAGTTGGGAGTAGTTCACTATAAGATACGATTACTTATTTTGGCTAATAGGGTCAACGAAATCAGTTTGTTTATTGTTAATAATGCATTAGGTTTGTTAGTTTATTGAACTCATATGTCAACAATAGTAATTTTGACTCAAGAAATATATTTAAGGGTTAAATTACTTATTAAAGTTATTAAAGGTGCGAAGTATATATTTTTCAAGACCTGTTCCAATCAACAAAAGAAATGAGAGAAAAGGTACAAAATTAGATGTCCAAACTTAGTAGAATAAATGCTTCATAAGTGCTAAGCTCTAACGAGGGCACAAATAATAAATCGTCTTGCATGAGGTCACAACTTCGCGTCTCAGATAAGGAAACATAAATAAAATGACAAGGTAGCATTTACGTGTCTTTACCTTCACACTTTTAATAAAATAATAACTTTAAGTTTAACCAAGCTGAACATGCTTAAATTTAGGATGTGATACACAAGGCGAAGTTGTGTTTATGCGTTCTAAGGAGTGTATATCGAAGCTGTGATTGAAACTTCACATCTTAGTTACGAATAATAAAATTGAACAATTCAAACAAACCATAGGCATAATTAACAATTTAATTTGTCCACAACTAATTTAAATCAAGTATAAGTTGATTAAAACAATTGTGTTAAAACCACGTGATCCTCCAGGAGTGCCTCATATCTTCTTATGGATCAACAAAATTCCTTACATACTCCTTTGTTTTCATTGAACAATAAAAATAATCATTTAATTTTGATTAGGAATTGAAAAAGGTGACTTTGAACACCAAAACTCAATTCCAAGTTACTTATATATAGACACACTTTACGACACTAAGGAGTTTCTTTAATCAACAACTATCAGAATGAGTCTTGTGATGACACAACGTCTTATCCACATTGTCATATACCTTGCCGGAGTTTAGAACACACCTGAACTGGTGGATCCACTAAAAAGCCTTCTAGAGGCACGTGAGGACTTGCCTGTCCAGTGGTACAATTTTATTAGTGCAAGCAACGTAGGTTATAGAGTTTTAGTTATCTTAACTCTTACCCCAAATTGGTGCTAAATACTACTTCCAAAATATAATTGTATACTCATATAAAAGTACTCTATGGGTTGATATAGTTTCTCAAAAGGCCTATTTATGAGGTAACTGAAGATGTAGTAATTCCTTCTGAAATACTTTGAACGTTCATTATGCTTTTCTTGAAATAATACTTTCTTTCTTAATGTAAAAGTGATACATATGGAACCATTTAAGTTCCCTTCAACACCTTTTTTGTTTGAAAATTCTGCTTTCAACTTTTCTCTTAAACACACTTTAGTTTCCTAGATCAATGTAAGAAAAAAATATTGGCTCTAAATACTTTTAGTAAAACTCAATATATAAGGTTTATGTGGAACTACATGCATGAATAATAATTTCAAGAATTTAAAAGAATAAAGTATCAAAATCTTATAATATAGGAATTTAATAAAACTCAGGGTAAAATGTCATGACCCAAAACAAGTCAGGAGTGGAACCCACACTTAACCTCCTAGGTGGGCGAACTAAGAGATCCAAACCCCAACATATATTAATTGTTAAACTTACTAAATACAAACCATAATGCGGAAGCTTAATGTTATTAAGTTAAGAAACACAAATCCACTAAAGTCTACTATATGTCATTCCCGAAACCTGAAAGTCATCACATCATGAACATCTAATCTCCAAATACTAAGTCAAAGAGTATCAAATACACCAAAAATAAAAGAATAAAGTAGTCTGTGTCTGAAAACTTAGGGCATCATGCCATGACCGTGAGAATCCAACACGAGCTAGAATAAATAGCTCACCTTGGAACCTGAGGTGCTGGAGACTGGCTAGAGCTGAGGGAAACTCAAAATCGATGGTACACACGCTGCAATCCACAGAAGGAAAACAAAGAAAAACATAAGTAGGGCTCAGTACAAGGCAATATGGGACCTTGGCAAGTAGGACAACCCTTTTCGGTGTGGGCGACACTAGGGGGATCATGTTATAGCTCAAATGGTCTCTATGCCAGTTAAGGTTAATACCCCACAATAATAATGAACTAAGCTACTTCAACAAGTAACGCATATGAGTTCAAAGGTTTTAAAGATGATCTACCTTGCATTGACCATGGTTACATGACTCATGTTTTCTAACTCTTTTGTATCATGTTTCAGCTTGGTTTCATGTCATGAAATGAAATTTTCCATTTTTAGCATGATTTAACTTTTTTATCCATGGCTATCATACTTGGTATATTATTCTGTACTAACACATACTCTTGCCTACATTTCCCAAATGTAGGATCCGACAGTCAAGGTCATCAGTTTCGTGGCTAGTGGTTGAGTTTGAGATTTCCGAGCTTTGGTGAGTCCTCATGCTTCGAGGATGGAGTTTATTTTTTTCAGCTTCTTTCATGTATTTCTCTTTTGGACATGATGTATGGGTTAGGCCCAATTTCATTGTATTGTATTAGATGGCTATGATGAGACAAGTATTTTAGACTTTCGCTTTTCATTTTATAAAACAATTGGACTTGGACTATTGTTTTACTCTTATTGTTCTATTTCTTATTTTATGAGAACTAAGTTATTTGTATAGAGTCCTTCGGGTTCTATATGCCATGTTACATCTAGGGGGTACCCCTGGGTCGTGACAAACTTGGTAATTAGAACACAAGGTTTAGAATGGTCCTAGGATGTCTCATAAGCCACGTCTAGTAGAGAATAGTTTATGAGTGTATGTGAAGCATGCCACATTTATGAATGAGAGGTAACAAGATGATTAGGAAACTCCACTTCTTTCATTACCCTAAAGTCATGCGATAGAGTTTAACTCTATAAGGTCTCTCTCCTAAGCCTTATCTGATGCTCTACAAGATATGGCTACTCGAAGAGCTTATTCTAGAAAGAATGTGAGGGAGAATGAGGAACAAAAAGCTCCTCCCCAAGCTACTCAAGTTCCGGTCGATCCTTTGGCCGATCAAGTGACTAATGCGGAGTTTAGGGCTGTTTTTCAAGTGTTGGCTCAAGCCATGATGGCCCAAGCCAATAGGGAGGTTGCGGTTCCCGTGAACTCAAATGTGGGCATATCGGCTTCTAGAGTGAGGGACTTCACTAGGATGAATCCTCTAGAGTTTCATGGGTCCTAAAGTTGACGAAGAACCTCAAGATTTTATTGATGAGGTCTATAAGGTTTTGATGATCATGGGAGTTACATCGGTGGAAAAGGCGGAGTTGGATGCTTATCAACTAAAAGGTGTGGCTCAACTTTGGTATAACTAATGGAAAGAAGGGAGACCCAAAGATGTGGGTCCTCTTGATGGGGAACAGTTTAAGTCCACTTTTTTTTTGTAGGTTATTTCCCCTTGAGATGAGGGAAGCCAAGGTGCTTGATTTCATTAACCTTCGACAAGGGAGTATTACTGACTGTGAGAAAATATGCTCTAAATTTCACACAATTGTCTAAGTATTCTCCAACGATGGTTGCCAATTAAAGGGATAGGATGAGTAAGTTCATATCGGGTGTGTCCGAAGTGGTGGTTAAAGAGTGCCGAACCTCCATGCTCATTAATGACATGGACTTCTCTCATCTCATGGTCCATGCACAACAAATTGAGGAGGAGAAACTTAAGGAAAAGTCTATAGAGGTAAAAAGGGCTAAGATTCGTGTTGGTAATTTCTCTTATGCAAGGTCTGATGGACATGGTTGTCCTAGATTACGGCAAAGGTTTTTCCTATCCCCTATATCGAACACTCATTCTAACCCTAAGCCTCAAGGAGTTAATGGTAGTGGATCTTCATTTCCCATGTCTACTTGTACTAAGTATGGAAGGAAGCATGAGGGTAAGTGCCTAGACGGCACAGATGGGTGCTTTAGTTGTGGTAAGAGTGGTCACAAAATTATGGATCGCCCGATGCCTACGGCTAAAGGAAGAGAGGGAAACCAAACTACTCCTAGTGGTTCGGGTTCCAATGCTCCTAAGCAAAACTGCTTCTATGCACTTCATACTCGTGGTGAACAAGAGGGTTCTCCTGATGTGGTTACTGGTATGTTGAAAATTTTCCAACTTAAGTTTTATGCTTTACTTGATCCCGGGGCTACCTTGTCTTTTGTGACGCCATATGTGGCTATGAGGTTTGATGTGTTCCTTGATATGTTGTTAAAACCTTTTTCAGTCTATACTCATGTTGGTGATTCTATTGTGGCAAAGAGGTTCTATAGAAAGTGTCATGTTTCTTTGTCCCATAAGTTACTCTTGTTGACTTGGTAGAGCTTGATATGCTAGATTTTGATGTTATCTTGGGTATGGATTGGTTGCACTCATGTTATGCTTCAATTGATTGTAGAACTCGTGTATTCAAGTTTTAGTTTCCGAATGAGCATATCCTACAGTGGTAAGGGGGAAATTCTATGCCTAAGGGTCAGTTTGTCTCTTATCTTAAAGCTAGAAAGATGATCTCTAAAGGTTTCTTTTACAATCTAGTTAGGGTAAGCGATGTAAATTTTGAAACCCCTACTCTCGAGTTGGTCCCCGTTGTTTATAAGTTTCCAAAAGTGTTCCCAGATGATTTACATGGTATTCCTCTTGAGCGGGAAATAGACTTCAGTATTGACCTTCTCCTAGATATGCAACCTATTTCTATACCTCCTTACCATATGGATTCGGCAGAGTTAAAGGTGTTGAAAGAACAATTAAAAGATTTGTTGGATAAGGTTTTCTTCCAATCGTGTATCTCTCAATGGAGTGCTCTAGTTTTGTTCGTTAGAGAGAAAGATGGTTCTCTCCGTTGTGCATTGACTATCGTCAATTGGACAAAGTTACCATTAAGAATAAGTATCCTCTCCCAAGGATAGATGATTTATTTGACCAACTTCAAGGGGCAAGTTATTTCTCTAAAATTGATCTCCGATCGGGTTATCATCAATTGAGGATGAAAGATGATGACATTCTGAATATGGCTTTTCAAACTCGGTATGGTCATTATGACTTTTTGGTAATTTTGTTTGGGTTGACTAATGCTCTGGCGGCGTTTATGGATTTGATGAATAGGGTGTTTAGACAATACCTTGACATGTTTGTGATTGTGTTCATTGATGATAAATTGATCTACTCAAGGAGTGAGCGTGAGCATATTGATCATTTGAGGATCGTGTTGCAAATTTTTAAGGACCAACAACTCTTTGCAAAGTTTAGCAAATGTGAATTTTTGTCAAGGTCTGTAGCTTTCCTTGGTCATATTGTTATGAGTAAGGTTTTAAATATGATGTTAGCTTGCATTGACCATGATTTTATGACTTATGTTTTCTAACTCTTTTGTATCATGTTTAGCTTGGTCAATTGCATGTAATAAAATCAAATGTCCCTTTTTAGCATAATTTAGTTGTTTTATACATGGCTATCATACTTGGTACATTGTTTTGTATTAACGCATTCTCTTGCCTACATTTCCCCAAATGTAGGGTTCGACGGTCAGGGTCATAAGTTTCGTGGCTAGTGGTTGAGTTTGAGATTTCCGAGCTTTAGTGAGTCCTCATGCTTCGAGGGCAGAGTTTATTATTTTTAGTTTCTTTCATGTATTTTTCTTTTTTACATGATGTATATGTTAGGCCTAATCTATTGTATTAGATGTCTATGATGATACAAGTGTTTTAGACTTCCGCTTTTCATTTTATAAAACTATTGGACTTGGACTATTGTTTTACTCTTATTGATATATTTCTTATTTTATGAGTGGCTAGTGTGGACTCCTTCGGGGTTCTATACGACATATTACATCTATGGGGTACCCCTGGGTCGTGACATTGGTGAATAAGTTAACTTTTCTTTTAGCCCTTCAAATGCTCTTTGACAAGCATCACAAAACTCAAACTTCAAATCCTTTCCAAGTAGTTTGCACAATAGGTGTGCAATTCTTGAGAAATCATTTTTGAACCTCTTATAAAAACCTACATACCCTAGGAAACTTTTAACACCTTTTACAGAGATGGGTGGTGCTAGCTTTTCTATCCCTTCAACATTCGCTCTATCAACTTCGATTCTTTTCTACGAAATTATATGGTACAGAACTATAAACTCTTTCACCATGAAGTGAGATTTCTCCCAAATAAGCACAAGATTGCACTCTTCACATCGTTTCAACACTTCACCTAAATGTACCAAGCAATTATAAAACGAGTCACCAACTATGGAGAAATCATCCATAAATACCTCAATTGTATCCTCCATCATATAAAAAAATATTGATATCATGCAACTCTGAAAAGTGGTCAGGCAATACACAACCCGAATGGTATCCTCTTGAAACCAAAAGTCTGGTAAGGACAAGTGAAACTGGTCTTCTCTTGGTATTTCGGAGTTATGGAGATTTTATTGTAGCCCGAATACCCATCTAGAAAGAAGTACCAACCCTTTCCAGTAAGACGATCTAACTTTGGTCCATGAACGGCATTAGGAAGTGATCTTTCTAAGTCCACACATTCAACTTGTGATAGTGCATGCAAACTCTCGAACCAGTCAATGGTCTCATTGGAACGAGATCATTCTTTGCATTTGGAACCACAGTGATTCCTCCCTTCTTTGACACACATTGAACTGGACACACCCAACTACCATCAATAGTAGGATATACGACTCCGACATTTAACCACTTAATGAAATACTTCTTTGGTGCTCAATACTTGGCTTGCTATCCGGCATAAGTTAAAGTTTGTGAGAACAAATACCCGATGAAATACCAATAATGTCAGCAATGGTCCATCATATCGCCCGTTTGAATCGCTTCAACACTGATATCAACTCCTCTACTTGCCCTTCATTCAAGTCGGCAGCAATAATAACTGGCAAAGTACTATTGTTGCCCATGAAGACATACCGCAAGTGAGATGGAAGAGCTTTAAGCACCAATTTCAAAGGCTCATCAACAGATGGTTTTGCAAGTGGATTGTCACGATTCATTAAGTCCAGATCCAGCTTCCTTGGTTGACGACGAGAAAATCTACCCTATAAAGTGCAACAATTAGCTCATCATATTCATCAATGACATATCCATTAAAGTTCATGGTCACTGTTTACATCCTTACTTTATTCAAATAATGAAAATCATTGTGGTGACTTAAAAATAATAATTAATTAATTCAATTTTAAAAGAATTTTAAGAAGAAAGTTTAAAAGGAGTCGCCACCTAATTGTAGGAAAAACTAGAAAACCAAATAAATTATCTACGAAACCATTAGATTCTAGGTAAGGGTTCAAGTTATTTCGAAGGGAAGGTGTAAGGTATCCTTCGAAATCCACAACTATGGGTCCGAGATGATTTAATTTTTCAAATTGAGGAGGAGATAAATCATTATTCAAGTAAAATAAATACGTAATAAACACAAATAATAAAATAAAATAATAATATAAGAAATTGCCTAAATTTTCCTAACATCAATAATATACACAATAATGAATAAAAAAATATAATTCAAATTTCATTCGAATAGCTTCAATGAGAAGCAACTTTGGGTACATGTAAAGAAACTTATTAAAAGTGTTAGTAATAATCAAAAATATGAATAAAAATAAATGAATCAAATAATAACTCAAAATTAAAAATAGTCTTATTAGCATGGGAGGCCTTGGAAATCGAAGGTAAGTTCTTCATCGGCCAATTTACTTTTTCCTCTAATTAATAGGATGAAATACCATAGCAATTAAAATGACAAAACCATTTGAAGAAATTGCAAAGGCAACTAATGAGTCCTGGATTTGGACTTATTTAGGACTTTGTTTATATAGATTTAGTGTCCTCAAAAGCTTATTTTGTGCCAATAACTGATGTTAAATCCTTGATTTTCAGGATTATTGATTAAGGAACAAATCAAGGACACTAACAGGAAAAAAGGAACAAAACAGGTTGAAAAAATGAAGATGGGCGAGCCTAAGGATCGCCAATAGCACTCGGCGAGTCGCCGAGTATCTTATCAAACCGCCTAAAGTTCCAGTGTGCCAAGCCCTAAAGGAAAGAACCAATATGGCGATGAAAAGGATCCGTCGGCGGATCCCCGAGTAATTCTGCGAAGCCTAGATAGATCGCCTAAAGTTACAGACCTTGAGGATATTGAGTACCAAGTCAGAAGGGCGATGGAAGAGACCAAAGAGCGGCTCGCCGAGTAGTTTAGCGAGCCCGACATACTTCACCGAATGAGCTCTCGTAGCTTATTTTTGACGACTATAAATATTTTTGTGAACATTTTAGTTACTATCAATCTTCAGATTTGAAAATCTTTTTGTTACTTTTTGAACTTAGAGAATAATTTTGAGACTTGAGAGAATTGTTCCTTAGCTTTGACGGATTGAAAAAATTCACTTTTGAGAAATTGGAAGTGGGTCTTTAAGATTCATCAATTTGGACTATTGTAAAGACGAAATCACTCTTACCGAGTTAATGGATAATCAATTTGGTAACTATTTTTAAATATTTATAATGTTTAGCTAGAACACCAATTCTTGGGATGTGATTATGTGATTATGGGCTGATTTAGCGTATGGGTATTGCTAATTGTTAGTTTAAATGCTATTTAAAAGTGAGTTTAATCATTAATTGTGGTTTAATTTAAGAATTGTAGTTGCAAATGCAGTTCTACCTTTGTGCTCTTGGCTTGCTCGAGAGAGAGGTTTTAGAACTAAGGTTTTTTATTGATGGTTTTGGGTATTGGGTTGACCTAGGTTCAGCTCAAGAGAGTGAATCCTAAACACAATCCCACACATTCAGCTCGAGAGAGTGAATGGATTAAGGTGTGGGTTTCTCTTATTTTGCATGCTTGTTGATGTTCGAGAAAAATCACTTGATTTGGGGTAAATTGTTCGAGAGAAAATTTACCTACCCTATAGCTTAGCCTACTCACTAATATCTAGCTATTTAATAAGATTTGTAATTACCCATATGTCTATATTAGCCTATAATTGATCACATCCCAAGAATTTGTCTCATTATTGTTAATTCTTATTGTTTGTGACTGTTGTTTGTCGTTGATAATCAAAACCAAAACTCCCATTTGATATTCGTGTCACCCCTTGATTTGAATGATGTCCTTATTCGATAATTTTTATTCCTATGACTGATTTGACCGCATTTATACTTCCCAATGGAATCTGAAACACGTACCGCTCCCTGTGGGATTTGACCCCAACTCATTTAGTTGGGTTTTACACTAATTTTTTATCGTTGAACACATAGAATTGGATGAGGTGTGCTTGAAACGTTAAATCAAAATGGCGTCGCTGCCGGGGAGTGGTGTTTTTTTAATTTTTTTTGTTGAAGTTGAATTGTGTTCTTGTTGGTTATAGTTTAATCTACTTATTTTTGCTTTTGGTTTTTGTGTTGCTTGTTGAACAGAGGCAATGAGCATAAACGATAGCAAGGGGAGCCAAGTGGGCCACCAAGATGACATCAGAAATCTCAATGATGTAAACGACCCGAATGTCAATGACCCTAATCAAATGGGTGGTGTTGGTTCCATTCGCTTGCCTCCAGCTGAAGGAAACATTGTTTTCCACATTACAAGCACCATGTTGCAGCTCTTGCAATTGGAAGGTTTGGTTGTTGGGCTGGCTCATGAGGATCCCCATGAGTATATAAGGAACTTTGTTGATGTATGCGGACCGTTCTTCTTTAAGAACATATCTCAAGAATCGATCCGGCTGAGGTTGTTCCCATTTTCTCTAATGGGAGAAGTGTGCAAGTGGTTGGCTGAGTTGTCAAGAGATTCTATCACTTCGTGGGAAGAACTTATCACCGCATTCCAAGTGCAATTTTTCCCTCCTTCGAAGATGATGACTCTTCAGGACAACATTCAAGGCTTAAAGCGTTTGGAGGGTGAGCTAATCCATGAGACTTGGCTAAGGTTTAAGAAGATGGTTCTGCAATGCTCAACTCATGGATTTCCCGACAATGTACTGTTGCAATACTTCTACAGAAGCCTCGACTTAATTTACACGGGGTGGCTGATCAACTTTCTCCGGGAGGTTTAATGCAACAGGCTTATGTGATAGCAGCCCAACTTCTAGACGGCATGACCAAGATTAACCGGGCATGGCACACTCGTGAAGATCAAGTCTCTCCTCTTACGTACAAATTGACAAAGGAACAGATGGAGAAAGATCAAGAGAGACCAAAACATGGCTAAGATGATGACCCGAGCTGGATATTTTGGCCAAGAACATCATGGGTGCTGGTAATAGGAGTGTTAATGTTGTCGGTGTTGATGGTGTAAACCCCGAAGAGGCCAAATTTGAAGCATTGTTGTCACGACCCAGGGGTACCCCCTAGATGTAACACGGCGTACTCGACCCCGAATGGGTCTTATACAAGCCCTTAGCATATCATAAACATAAGTAATAGAAATGATGCGGAATTAAAACTTTTTACAATCGCAGACTTTTCATAAAATCAAATGGAAGTCTAGACATTGTCTCATTGAACCATCTAATACAATCGAATATCAATTAGGGTCATAGCCCTTTACAACATTATCTCAAAAGAGAATGTAAGAAAAATACTAAAATGAATAACTTCCATCCTCGAACTATGAGGACTCACCAAAAGAGTGGAGAGAATCAATCCAAGATTTGAACACTAGAAGAAGCACACCTCAATGACCGGCCCCTACACTTATAGAAAAATGTAGAAATATGAGTTAGTACAAAAATTGCACTAAGTATGGAAGTCATGCATAAAATCCCTTAAAGCATGCCAAAAAGGGACATTTTAATTGAAACCATACCATATGTTAATTTTGAACATCATCTTTGAAATAGTTGGGGAAAGTAATTCATAAGACAACTCATGTACAATTCATCTAGCATAGAGGATATCAACACAATCACAACCATAGCCTCCAACATAGACATAATGCAAACATCAATCACCCTAAGACATAGTTCACATACATAGTTAAATACCAAGATCAACATCATCATAGTAGAACCATCACATAAGTAACCCTAAGTTATACTTGTGCAACGCATAGATAAGATCCCATAATCTCATCTACACTAAGTACCGCTTTTAGGCCACCATGCTCATACTTATCATGCATCCATAGTTAAAACTCATAGACAAGGAAACATTCATATTCATAGTTTATAACAAGGAAGGCAACTCTTAGAAACAATCCATATCATACATGCATAAACTCATATATATTCATAGCATAAGAAGACCACTGATGTTTGCGTAATCAACGACACAACTTCCAGTACGAGTGTCTATGATCGTGCAACAGTATAGTAACCCAACTAAGGGTTGGGGTCATGTCCCAAGGGAGTGGTTTTGAGAATTAATAGAAAAATAAAATTTAGTTCTAACCAGTCGTAGATAAAGATATTAACGATTAAAAACATTGTAAATTAAAGGAGGACACAGAAGTGTCAATTAACAATGGGGGTTTTGTCACAAGTATAGCAAAAATAGTAAAAATAACAAAGAAATCTATGAATGAGAGATGATTCTTGGGATGTGACCAGAATACGGGTTAATCTAAATTGTTGGGTACACGCTTTCGATAGAGAATTTATAGAGTAATAGTGACTAGGCTAAGCTATACGTGGGAATGAATTCTCTCTCGAGCAACTTACCCTGTTTCAAATGGGTTCCTCTCGGACACCCACTTGCCGCATGAAGACCAGCCTACACCTTCTCCCACTCAATCTCTCGAGCTGAGTGTTAGGATATGGGACTAGGTCTCACCCTCTCGGGCTGAACCTCATGTCGACCCACTCCTTAGGCCATCAATCTAGTAGTCTTAGTTTTGCGACCTCTCTCGAGCAAGCCGAAAACACATAAATAAACTTGTATTTGCAATGAAAAATTTGTTAAGTTCATCCACAACTACTAGACAAAATCACCATTAAACTATATCTAATCTATCAGCAAGCAAGACCCAACAACAATCTTAACCCATATTCGCTAAATCACACCCCAAGAATTGGGGATTTTAGCCACACATTAAGAGATAGAAATTTATACTTAAATGAGCTTGCATTCACGTGGGTATGAAGATTTAATTCTTGTTATAGGCCAAGAATGAAGATTCCAAGAGACCCAATTCCAAACCTTTGGAGATGAAACCATCTTCTTCTTCAAGTTTTCAAAACCCTCTCAAACTCAGAGCAAAAATAAAAAGTACTAAAAATTATATTAATTGTTTCACACTAAAAATATGATACTAAAATCTAATCTCTCAACGAGTATTTATAGTTTTCAAAAATTTGTGCTACAGCGGATCATTCGGTGACATTAGTCAGAATCACCGATCGACTCGGTGATTCGCCCTTAGGTACAGTTCATCACCGTCTTGCACCATCCTACGACATCGTCGTACTCTGTGTCATTGGGCGACATAGTACTGCTTCGCAGAACTCCTCAGCGATATGCCAACTGCTCCCTTTTTCCACCGATTTGATCTTTTTCTTCAGGGCTCAGCACACTGGAACAAAAGGCGAAGTGAGACCCTTCGGTGACTCGCTAAGTGGACCCGGTGATCCTCAGGCCTTCAATTTGTCATTCTTTTCAGCCTTTTCCTTCCTTTTTGCGACGTAGTGTCCACGTTTTCCTTCAAACTTCAAATACCTGAAACTTAAGTGTTTTCATCAGATATTGAGATAAAATAAGCATTTGAGGACACAATTTCTATTAAAATATAGCCTTAAGTGAGTCCAATTTGTGGACTCATCAACACCCCCAACTTAAACTTTTGTTTGTCCTCGAGCAAACTCAAGTTCAGTCGTTCAAAAAGGGTGTCTTGAACAGTGCTACACAAGACTCAATCATGAATGCACACAACAAAACTCAATTTACTTATGCAAAGATCAAATGTGTACCCAAAGATTCAAGGTGTGACACACCAATATCAAAGATTCGCATGCTCGCAATACTTGCTACTAATGCAAGTTCAAGCTCAACAAAAGTATCTAAATGCCCTCACACAAAGAATGATTTCATATTCACACACAGAAGTTAACCAATTTACGATCAGGAATCAGATGCAACGCTCACACTCAAAAAAGAGGAACATAATGCATGTTTTCACCTATATGTTTGCCCTTATTTTCCAATTGACTTTTGATTCGGCATACTCAAGATCAAAAAGGTCTTTTCAAGGCTTGTAATGGGGCTGAGTGCAAAGGTATGGTCATTTAGGCTCAGTGATTTCTTCATCCTCGTGAGACGTGGTGTTCTCAAAAACTCTTTTTCCCTTCCCGTATCACTTTATGTTCTAGTGCTTCTAAGTCATCCTTTTATTCACTTTCCATGTATTGCTTGGAAACCCAATTTCTTTTGTACTTTTATTCCACAACTCTTCTTTTTCATTTTTTTTTATATGGAGGGTTTCCATTTTTTTCGCAACACCATGGGTTAAGGGAGACTTTTCTTACACTTCTTAACTTCTCCTTTTCCTTTTCACCACACCCCCAACTTAGGCTTTTGGCCTAAGTTGGCTATTCACTAAACCACAAATCAGGAGGATTATAGGAAGTGGATCAAGTAAGGTTTAGGGTTCAGCAAGTTTATTCCAAAGTAAGGTAAGGCTCAAAGGGTTTTCAAGAGAGTTTCACACACTCACGGGTAGGCCACAACAGAGGTATATGTCAAATTGGATCACACCCTTCAAAAGTTGCCTAAGATCATCTCGAGAGCAGACCTTACTAAATCAATCAGAATAACGGGGTAAATTCTAGGTTTATTCATACATGGTTCAAAGTAAGCTCATCACACAAGGCATCGACACTTAAGTTAAACAAAACTACACACTTTCAATAGTGCGTAACGGTCATTATAAGAGAATCAATTCGATAAATGGCTAATCACAATGAGATGCAAAGAGTTCACATATTGTCTAGGCAACTTCATTTGACCTCGTCATAGCCGCGCAATCATGTTTGTTCGATTGAGAGCACTATTAAAGTTATCAGTATTGATCGGAACTGAGACTTAAATTTTGTAAAAGAATAACCACTTTCAATACACGATTGGTGGCAAAAAAGTTCAGAAAATTGAAGGGTCAAAATCATTTTTGTAATTTAAAACAAAAGGGAGCCATGAGCTCAAACATCCACAAAAAGCAGTGTAAGAACAATTTTAAACAGAACACCCAAATATATACAAAACAATACGAATATCAACACAAAAGGTGTGGGCCTCACCCCACCACAATTAAAAACTATATGTCCTCAAATGCAATTAAAATAAAGTATCCAAAAGGTAAAATAATGAAATACAGAGAAGGAGGTAAAGAGGGGTCATGTCTATGCAGTCTCTCTCTCTGTCGGAGTCTCACTAGCTGGTGTAACAGTCTATGTATGGGTATCAGTGCCCAGAGTAGCCTCAGACAGAATAGCAATGTCAGATCCACTAGGGCAGCTGTGGACGTCTCAATCGATGATGTCTGGATCATCGGCTGCACAACCGTCCCTATAAGATTTGGCAAGTCGCTGAATATCCCCTCATCTCTGCTCTCCTATGTCTCCTCCTCATTCATTGATATCAACTTATCATCAGTCTCTGCATCCAACTCTGCATGCCTTACATCATCCCTCTGCATATCTCTGGTATTAGCCGGAGGAATCCTCGAGGTCTAAGGAGCATCCTGGTCATCTTTTCCCTGCATCAGTGTAGTGAAGTTGGTAGCCTTCAAATAGGCTACATCCTACTTCAACTCTGCTATTTCGGCTCTTAATGCTGAAACCTCGAGTGTCTCTCCCTGTCTACTCTCACAAGCAGTGACTCTGCCCTTCATATCATCAATAGTAGTCCTAAGGGGGGTTAGTGCAGTCAAGATGGCACTGTCAATCATCCTTGGGATGGATCTCTCCAATCGCGTCGCCCTCATATCCACTGAGTAGGCCAGCTGCCCTATTTTCAGGATCATGGCATGAGTGACCCTGGTAGGCTGGGAGGAAGAGGAAGCACCTAGATCCTGTGAGGAAGAGAAAGAAGGAGCGAGTATAGGTGAAGGCGCAGAGGCTGGAGTAGGTGAAGATGCCTCTGCTGGTAATGAGTCAACATCAACCTCTAGAGAAGTATCCGTTGGGGCTACTCTCCTCCTGTCAACATCGTCTTGTGTGAACTCAGCCTCTATACGCCAGATATTGCTGGAGGAAGATGGGGTGACCTCTATATCACTAGCAGGATCCCGGGTTACTCCAGCACACCGGCATAACTCAGTGATCAGAAAAAGAAAAGACAAAGATATATGCTTCTGTTTGGCTCTCATAGACATCTCCTATGAAACCAGCAGTCCTAAGTCAATCCGCCTCCTAGCCATGATAGAACCAAGGCAATCCGCCTTAGGATGACGTAGAATTGACTCGTTCTGTGATGGCATGATAGTGTTGCTGATGAAGCCAAACTAGTACCGGAAGGCAATGTTCATATCCATCTTCAGTCTTCCTTCAGTCGCGAGAACTTGATTCGTATATTTGTGCAAGAGGTAGTTCCTATTCATGGGATGCTAATGACTATTATCTCCTATAGAGGCTCTCAGCTCCTTTTAGATTCTAGAGGGCATTTCTGGATGAGTTGGGAACTCGGGTTGATCTTAGCGAAACATTTCACCCATAGACTAATGGGTAGTTAGATTAGAATGATTAGATTTTAGAGGACATTGAGCTTGTGTGTTAGAATTCAGAGGTTAGTTAGTTTTTTGACTTTAGCAAAGTTTGCTTATAATAATAGCTACCATTTTAGTATTCATATGGCCTCATTCAAGGCATTATAAGGTAATCATTGCTGATCTCCGGTTGGTTATATTAAAGCGTTGGATATTAAGCCTCATGGTGAGGACTTACTTTAACAGGCATTGGCTCGAGTTCGTATGATTTAGGACAATCTATAGGAAGCCCAAAAGAGGAAAAAGATATATGCTGACCATAGGCGCCATCCTTTGAGTTTTTATGTTGGTGATCCTGTTTTTTTCTGAGAGTCACCCTAGAATGGCGTGATGAGATTCGAGAGGTGGGACAAGCTTAACCCTATGTGTCTTTTGAAAGTCTTTAAGCAGTTGCAGATGTTGCTTATGAGTTGGCCTTACTACTTTCCTTTTTAAATATTCATCTAGTTTTCAATTTGTTGATGCTTTGCCGATATATTCTTGATGAGTCCCATGTCTTCGATATGACAAAGTCCAATGTGGTGATCATTTGAACTTCGTGGAGGTGCCACTTGCTATCTTGGCCAGGGATGTAAGGAGGTTGTGTTTGAGAGTTATTCATGTGGTTAAGATTCAATACTAACACTGTCCAGTAAAGGATTACACTCAAATTACTCACAAAACAAGTTATCAAGTAGTAATTAATCGGGGTCGTATCCCACAAGGAATAATTAATCGATAATCAAAAAGAAAAAAAATACAATCTATTAGTTTTAATCTAAACTAACAATACACCAATATTAAAATAAAATTAGTTTTAGTAACAAAATCCGGATTGGTTGAAGATCTTACTAAGCAAAGGATAATAGAGAATTCAGTAATTTGAAACTCAATTATCATTCAAACAATCCATTGCAACTCAACACATGCTAATTCAATCATAGGTATGCTAGATCATTATCAACAATGCAAATCATCTTTTGATCT
Source organism: Solanum chiquidenum (assembly GCA_029582725.1). NCBI lineage: Eukaryota > Viridiplantae > Streptophyta > Magnoliopsida > Solanales > Solanaceae > Solanum > Solanum chiquidenum. Next base: position 10,663 of record JAJOOS010010839.1, on the reverse strand, counting down.
CATTGTGCCATATCATGAAATCTCATTTAGATCTCAATCATGCAATTCAACAAAAAAAACTACTACCTTAATATAGACCTCTCTTACAAGCAAGTCTAACATTCAACAATGAAAGCATAAATCTCTCTATCGAGCTAACTTAAAATTCAATGCTAATATGAAATTATCAATCTAATTATCCACTTATAAATTCTTTTTTCGAGCAACCAACAAATATCTAATCTAAATTTGAGTGTCCACTCTCAAATAATAAATGAAAACATGATAATTATATTAAACTCATTTAATGGATGCGAAGCATGGAATCAATTATAAAGGCAATAGAATGAGAAATTAAAGACCCGAAGGATTTATCTATTTGTAGCAAAAAACCCCAATTTTAATTAGCAATTACACCCACAATTCATGTCATACAAATGATAAGATATATTAGTATTAAGAACACAATCTTCCATCTAAAAGATGAATTGTGAGGAAACTTGCCTTCCAAATATAAACACAAAAGATGAACCTTGAAAGTCTTCTCTCTATAATATTCTAAGACGCGTTACAATCGAAGTTAGGAATTCCATGAATTATTCTCCAAAATGACTACTGATAAGTGTAAAAAGGGGTTTTGGGGATCAATTTTGTGAAATTTCAATTTTGTCCATACATCAGGCATCAGGCATTTTCTCTTTACGGTCGCGACAACTAACTCACACAATCGCGATGAGTAGTGTCCTGAGTCACGTGATCTCAAACTCTAACCATGTGATTTTGGTGTATGATGTTATTGATGAACGCAATTCTGACTTCTATTTCATATGGTCGCGATGAGTACTCGGTTGCCAGTTCAACTTTCTTCCTTTTGATCTCTTTTTGCCTCAATTTCACTTAGTTTATTTAAATGTCTTTTAAATAAGCTCTTTACTTCATTTTCCTACAAGTATTAAGAAAACCACATTGAAAGTACCAATTCTTACCAAATGCAAGCCAAACCTAACATGAAAAGAGCTTCAAATGAATGGAAATCTTCCATTCATCGTCAGCTACCACATGGGCCTATAGTTGTGTCAAAACTTCAGATGACCATTGTAAAACTTTTTGCATCACTGTGTGCTATGCAACAGACCTAGATGAAAGTTACTCCAGACTTATGAGAGCAGCCTACAACTGTAACTCCCCATATTGATGTGACATTGGTATATAAGTGGTCGATCAACCTGTGGTACCTCCAATTTCTATGACAATGGAGTAATAGAAGATGTTGAGTAAATCATTGATATTGTCTCTTCGGAGGTTTTCATGGAATATACGAGATGATGCTCATGAGGTTTTGACCAGATGTCATGAGTAATTGTATACACTTGTTTGGTTGAGTTTAGAGAGGGTGATTATAATACATATCAGTTAAATAGGCCAACTAGAAAGTGGTGGTGATTCGGGAATTTTGACTGATTTAAGGCTTATTATTCAATGACTTAGTGTCCTCAATGCCTACTTTATGCTCATAACTCATGTTAATGTGTTGATAGGCAACAATAAAGGGTTAAAAACAAGGCAAGGGAATTACAATGCAAAAAGGAGCGAAAAAGATGAAAAATTTGAAGAAAAAGAAGTTGGACGTCGCAAAAGTCACTCGATGACTCACCGAGTGTGCCTCTGGCTTGCCAAAAGTCAAAGTAGCCCATGTTGGTAGCTAACTTGACGAGCAAAAGGATGATTCAGTGAGTCACCGAATAGATCGGTGATCATGATCTAGCTCACCTAATATTCAAGAACAATTTCATGCAGGAGTTAAGCCAAAAGGGGAGAAGAAGCACAACTCGGCGGTTCACCAAGTTGATTGATGAGCTCGACTAACCTCACCAATTGGACTTTGTGTTCTGTTTTTGGAAACCTATAAATTCATATTTTGAAAGAAGAAAAGGGGTTCCCACACGGTGTATTCCTGAGTCTTGGAGAGTTTTTACATTTTCACATTGTTAAATATTCTTGGAGAAGATTTGGATCTCGAATTGGAGGTTCTAGGATTCTAGCTTTAATTTTGGCATTAGGTATTGCAGATTGTTAACAACTCAGATGGATAATATTGTTGGTAATGATTTCTTACTTTTCGCTATGTTGGGCTAAAAACCCCTACCTTAGGGGTGTGATCATATAGTAAAATGTAATAATTAGCTAATGGGTGTTATTAATTGCTGAATTTAGTGTTGTTTTGAAATGGGTTCAATTGTTTATTCATATTTTAATTGATGAACTGAAGTTACAAATTTAGTTCTTGCTTAGCTCTCTATGCTTGCTTGAGAAAGATGTATTATAATACAATGAAAGATTAATAGTTGTATTGATTCGTGTCTTTACAAACCCAGCTTAAGAAAGTTGGTTGATTAAGGAATTGGGTTGTTTGGTAGTGTTAAGCTTGTTGAGGTTCGAGAGAACTCACTCAAAATGTGATAGTTGATCAGGAGATGTCTATTGTATTCAAAACCTATCCTACCTATTAGATTGATCACATTCCTAAGGTCCAATCTCTAATTGTTTAATTCCCGCTTTAGTTGTTCCTTATCATAAATTAGGTACTAAAATCCCCCCATTTGATATCAATTATTGAAACTTCGTGATTTAATTTTATGTTGCGCAATCTTTACTTCTATAAATGATTAGAACATGATTTTACTTCATAGTTTAATTCTTTACCATATCACTCCCTGTGGGATCAACCCAAACTCTTAGCTAGGTTTATACTTGTTAACGATCGCCTTCACCCAAAATAGGAAGAAGTGTAGTTGAGCGTTATCAAAAATATTTCTGCTACCGGGGAGTGGTGTTTATAATTCTTTTATTGAAGTGTTTTCGTGAACTAATTTTATTGTAATTGAATTATCTTATTTTTGTTCTTGTTGATTGCTCCAAAACATGTGAAGAAATGAGTGTAAACGGGAGCACTGCAAGTCTACTTGGGAACAATGATGACATCGGAAACTTGCATGATGTCAATGAGGATCAGCTGGGATGTGTGGGTGCAATTCGATTGCCTCCAACTATGGGAAATGTGGTGTTTCATGTGACGAACACGATGTTGCAGTTGTTGCAAATGAAAGGTCTCGTTGGAGGACTTTCTCATGAGGACACTCATGAACACATCCATAATTTTTTGGATATGTGTGGAGCATTTTCCTTCAAGAACATCACTCAAGAGTCAGTCCAACTCCGTTTGTTTCTCTTTTCTCTAATGGGGAAGCAACGAAATGGTTGACCAAACTACCAAGGGAATCTATCACTTCTTCGTAGGAGCTCACAGAAGTGTTTTATGAAAGTTTTCTCCCTCCCTCAAAGATGGTTAAGTTGAGGGATAATATCCATAACTTTAAGATGATTAATGGTGATCCCATCCATGAAACGTGGTTTAGGTTCCAAAATTTGGTTCTCCAATGTCAGACTCATGGTTTGTCGGACAATGTTCTATTGCAATATTTTTATCGGAGTCTTGACACGGTCAACAAAGGTGTCACTGACCAACTCATTCGGGGTTGAATCATGAGACAACCATTTGACATAGCGTTTGCCTTGCTTGATGAGATAACCAAAATCGATCATGGTATACAAGGGAAGATCAGATGTAACCTTTGAATTTTGGGCTGACAAAGGAACAAATTGAAAAGAACGAGCTAAAAACATGACCAAGATAATGACCCAAATGGACCTATTGACGAAACATGTCATGGGAGGTGGTTACAAGGTTGTGAATGTAGTTGGTGCAAATAGTGGTGTGAATTTTGATGACGCACAATTTGAGGCCATGTACAATGAAGAGGGACAATTCTTGTAAAACCAAGCGAGGGGTTCTCACTCGAGCTATCCAAGGCCGAGGGGGTGGAATCAAGGTTGGAATACAGATAGGGATGATGGTTTGAGATATCGAGATCGAGAATGACGTGACCGTGGTGCAAATTGGAGATATAGAAATGGTGACAAAGATCACTATGTGCCTCCTCATGACGTCCAAAGCGGGAGGAATCAAGGGTTGATCCTGAAAGCTTTCGAACTGAGGATATGATTCCATGTATCATGAGCAAGATGGAAGGATCAGACAAGGTACTCAAGGAGATGAAATACGATGTCACTTCTCTAAATCAAATGATGCATTCGCGCTTGGTGTCCATAAAGCACTTGAGACTCAAATGGGTCAAATCTCAACTCACCTAAACCCAAGACCAAAAGAGGGTCATCCTAGTGATACTTTAATCAAACCAAAGAATGAGGCATGATCGCATTGTCACATCATGCCACGACGTTAAATAAGGTGCCTCTTCGGAGGCAACCCAAGCTTTACTTTTTGTCATTTGAATAACTTTTGTTGGATGCGCAAGTTGAAATTCAAAATTTTGAGGGAAAAAGTAATTGGGCGAGCTGAAGTCCACTCGGCGAGCCCGATATAGCTCTATGTTTGAACTAATGGGAAGTCTTGTTTGCTGTTAAATTTGGTAGACTAAAGTCCACTCAGCAAATTACTGAGTGGATCGACAACGTTAATTAACCTCGTCGATCGAGGCGTGAACTGAAGGGTCAAGGGCCTGTCAACCGTTTTAAATTCAAATGCTCTTATTATTTTGAACTTTTCGACTCTCGCACTCTTACAATCAAAGTTTAGATCATAGTTTTTAACTTCGATTTTATGGGTGTCCTCATGTTCTCAGAATCTGAAGTGTTGCCCATCCTTTTCTCTTTGCCTTAGTGTTCCCGTCTCTACATTTGGGGCTGGTTTTCTAAATTTGTTTTAAGTTGCATAAATTGTGTTGACCATGTATTTGAGTAGTTCATAGATCTATTATTTGCCTTTATTGTGTGCTTAATCACTCGTTGAAATCTAATCTGAAATCAATCTTGCCCGATAACTTGTTTAGCCTAAATTATTTCAAGTTTCACATTTAAATGCTTGAATTTCAGGTTTGCATGTTGGGTTTTGTGTGGGTGAATTTTGATTAACCCAAATTCCACTAAACAACTCAAATTTTCCCAATAATTGATTGGGTGACGTCATTCTTAAGGGGAAAATCGTTGTTTGGTCGAATCTAGATCAATTGGGGGAAGTCTGAGTACCTGGGATAGATAATCATTGAGGGTAGGCTTGAATTGCGTAGAATTGTACATGAAATTGGTTGTCATAGGTTGTTCGATGTAAATTGGAATTTGGGTTGGGATTTTGGCAGATTGGGCCATTTCGCGAGCTGAATTGAACTCGCCGAGTGACTTGGCAGTTCGCAAGTTAACCTTCCTTATCGCCTTTTTTACATGAAATATTGGTGGATTAATCTATAAATTTTGGTGATAAGCTTGTGCTCGCCTAATAGACTCGGTGACTTGTCGAATGGCTTTTGTCTCGCCTTTCTAACTTCTTTTTCGGTTGTTTGTTTCTGTGACATTCGGCGAAGCACCCTTTTGTTGCCGAGTGAACTCGGTCACTGATGAGTTCACAAATTGGACTCATTTAGGGCTATATTTTGATAGAATTAGTGTCCTCAAATGCATATTTTGTCTCAATATGTGATGAAAACACTTAAGTTTCAGGTATTTGCAGTTTGAGGGAAAACATGAACACTACTTAGCAAAAAGGAACAAAGGCAGTTGAAAAGAACAAAGAAATGAAGATCTGCAGATCACCAAACCCATTTGGCAAATCGCTAAAAGATCTTAATCTCGCCTTTGTTCCAATGTGTTGAGCTATGAAGGAAAGAATCAAATCGGCGGTGAAAAGGAGCAGTTGGCGCATCACCAAGCAGTTCTGTGAAGTAGTACTATGTCCCCCAATGATCCAAAACACGACGATGTTGAAGCCTAACGCAGGACGGCGATGAACTACACCAAAGGGCGAATTGCTAAGTTGATCGGCGATTCGACTAATGTCACCGAGTGATCCGCTGCAACATAGATTATTGAAAACTATAAATACAAATTGAGAGTTGTAGCTTGGTATCAAATATTTAATATAGAATTTTTAACATAGACATTTGAGTTCTAAGCTTAGGAGAGGGTTTTGAAGAACTTGAAGATTCAAAGGATTTCAACTCCAAGATTTTGGACTTGAGTCTTGTGGAATCTTCACTTTTGACTTGTTTAGAGACTTAAATCTTCATACCCATTTGAATGCAAACTCATTTTGGTATAAATTTCTATCTCTTTAGCATGTCTAGCAAAACCCCCAATTCTTGGGGTGTGATTTTGTGAATATGGGTTAGATTATCTGTTGGATCTTGCTTATTGGTGATTTATTTGTTGTTTTGATGTGATTTCGTTTAGTAGTTGTGGTGGACTTTAATGAAATTGTAGTTGCAAATAAGATTTCACCTTTGTGTTTTCGGCTTGCTCGAGAGAGAGGTCGTAAAACTAAGACTACTAAATTGATGGCAGGTGGAAGTGGGTCGACATAAGGTTCAGCTCGAGAGACTGAACCCTAGTCTCCTTCCCACACACTCAGCTCGAGAAAGTGAGTGGGCTAAGGCGTAGGCACACTACATGCGGAAAGTGGGTGTTCGAGAGAAACCCATTTGATTCAGGGTAAGTTACTCGAGAGAGAATTTACCCCCACTATAGTCTAGCCTAGTCACAAATATTCACTGCATTTACTACCAAAAGCATGTACCCAATGATTTAGTCTATCCCGTTCCTATAACATCCCAAGAATCCCATCTCCATATTAGTATCTTTCGTTATTTTCACAGTTTTTTGCTGACTTTTTCTTACTTGTTACAAACCCCCATTGTTAATTGACACTTTTGTGTCACCCCTTAGATTTAATATGTTTATATTCGACAATGTTTAGAATTTAATTTTATTTTTCTACTAATTCTCAAAACCACTCCATATGGGAAAGATCCCAACCCTTGGTTGGGTTATTATACTATTGTACGATTGTAGACACTTGCATTGGAAGTTGTGTCTTGATTATGCAAACATCAAAATGGCGCCACTGCCGGGGAGTGGTGTTATTTGAGAGTAGTTTAGTAAAAAATTTGTTCTTATTAGTTATTGTTCTACTTACTTTATTTTTAGTTTTGGGTTTCTTGTGTTGATATTGTTAGGAATAAATTGAAGATGGATGATGGAAATGGTGGCAAATTGGCTGAGTCAGACCAAGAAGTCGAGAGGGACTTCACGTTAATCGCACTAGTGACTCAACTGAACAATTTATCCACCAAAATAACAGAGGTGAAAACCTAGTGCAACCGCCAAGAGAGGTATATACCTCCTCATGAGTGAAACAACTCTACGTACAATGAGAGTAGACGTGTCAAGGATACTCTGCTACTCATTCTCCAAAAGGTCACTGAGCAAGATAGAGTGTTGGAAGAGATGAAGAAGGGCATTGAGGTGTTAAATCAGATGGTTGGTTATCACTCAAGATCTATTCAGCTGCTCGAGAACCTCTTGACTTATGGTTGCCTCATCTCTACTCAACTAAGCAAGACGGGTCATCTAGTGGTGCTAAGGTCGACCCCAAAAATAGGATGTGAATGAGGAGTTGCGTTGTGCCACGACGTTAACTAAGGCGCTTCTTGAGAGGCAACCCAAGGTTTTAAATGTTTTAGTTTACTTTATTAAATAATGGTGTGTCAGTTCTACAAGTTTAAATGCTGAAAGTGTTTGGAAAATGCATACTCGCGAGTAAAAGGTCAGCCAGCGAATCACCAAAATGGCCGGCGTGCCCGATGAAGATCATTGTTTGGACCCTCACTTTGACTGAAGGTCCTATAAAACTCGACGAGCCAAGTGACCACTCGGTGTGTCGCTGAGTGGATCGGCAAGTTTGACTAATGTCGCTGAATTGGCGCGAACTGGACGATTTATAATGGTCAGAAGACTTAGAATTTGAAATTCTCCATTTTCCCTCGCTTTTAAACATCACAAACTCACACAAAGTTACTATTTTCAATATTCCTGCTTTCCATTTAGTATTTGAGTTGTTGTTTGTGCTCAGAGTTGAATTTCTTTGCCGCCTAGCTTTTCAATCGCGTTTAATCGACATTTAAGGTTGGTTTCTGAATCCCAAGTTTACATTTGAAAATTTTGTACTCATTTGCAATGATGGTATAGTATTTTTGTGTGCTGGGCCTTTCTGATAGAATTAGAATGCTTAAATGCCAATTTTAATTTGAAAATCATGCCCGTATTGTTTTGATCGTCAAATGCTCGTAATTTCCACGCTTTTAAATGCATGAAATTGTATTAGCTTGTGGTTGCATGTGGTTTCGATTGACTAGGTGAAGTTTGAGTAGCCCATGTTTGTGTGAAATAACGAAAACTACTCAATGATACAGCGGGTAACACCACTCTTAAGAGCAAATATCATAAAATAGCCAAATTTCGCAAAATCGGGAAAAATCTGAGTATCTCAGGGTGATGGGTAGTATGGGTCTTATCTGAATTCCATTAGTGCAGGCTTTGATTTTGTTTTCAGGAGTTGCGGGGTTGAATTCGAGAAGATGAGTTGCAAATAGGCACGTTGAGTCAATTGGCAAGCTAGGTCGAGCTCGCCGAACGACTTGGTGGTTCTCCTAGTGACCCATCTCAATTTTAAATTCATGCTTTAGGTGTTGTTTGAGTCTGTAACTTTTGGCGAGAAGTCTTTGGTCACCGAAATCACTCGGCGACCCGCCGAAAGTACTTTTGATCGCCCTTTTGTATGCTCTCTTGAACCCCTATTGCACTGTCACTTTTGGCAGACAACCTCTTGCTCACCGAAAGTAGTCATCGAGTCCCCAAAAGGGCCTTCCTATTGCCAAATTGCCATAATATTTAAGCCAAACCCTTCGGTGAGTGCGATCTAGCTCGCCAAAGAGGTTCGGCGAGTCTGTTTGTAATAGGTCTCCTGTGCTTATGTTTAATTTTCTACTAATTTGTCTTGATCTTTTGCAGATAAGGTACGCACAAATTTAACCGAGCCACCCCAGAAAAAGGCAAAGGGAATTACCATCAACAAGGGGGAATCAAATCCTCCAAAGAGGAGGGGAGAAGAACTCCCACCGGGTGATAAAGGGAAAAGGAGGAAGCATATAGATAGAAAAGGAATAGCTATTGAAACCCTGGATACTTTTTTAGAACCAGAGGATGAGAAGCCTCTAATTAACCGAAAGGATGAGCTTCGAGCCAGATCTCAGTCCACCTCCACCAGTATTCCCTCAGATGCCACCCCTCTTGTTACTGAATCAATGCCAGCTCAGGCACCTCCAGTGGCTAATGTACTTCCTATTACTCCTCCACCTAGACTGCTGAACATATTAAAAGGTTATGGGGTACAGACCATCATAAAAGAGAAGATGCTATCTACGGAGGACCTGGAAGGCAAATATCCTGAGGTTATGGACACCCTCCGCTACCATGAGTTTGAGCAGTTCACGAGGCCCTGCAACCCTTACATTCCCTCATGGGTCAGGGAATTTTATACAGCTTATTGCATGAAAGTTGAGTGCCACAGCGAGTATATTAACACTGTATTGGGTAAACCTCTGCACTCTGCACTTCCCTACGAAGGGTTGCCTATTGTTCAATCTCTGGATGACCTGAAGGGATGGCTGGCTCCTCTGATTTCTAACACCACCTCGAGGTGGATGGATGTAGGGACACCTATTGAGAAGAGGGACTTGAACATCGTTGCTAGATTCTGGTTCTCTTTCATCATCAACATCATCATGCCATCACAGAATGTGTCCATTCTGCGCCATCTTAAGGAAGCTTGCCTTTGTTCTATCATGTCCAAGAGGCACATCGATCTGGGGCTGCTGATTTCACAAGAGATAGCCATGAGGGCCAAGTAGAAGCTAACTTCTGTGCCATTCCGAGTTCACACGAGAGGAGGTTGACAGGAGGAGAGCAGCTCCGACAGATATTTCTCTAGAAGTTGATGTTGACTCGCTACCAGCAGAGGCACCTTCGGCTACTCCGGCCTCTGAGCCTTCAGGTACATCCACTCCTCCCTCTTCTTCATAGGTCCCAGGTGCTTCTTCCTCCTCCCAGCCTGCCAGAATTACTCAGGCCATGATCCTGAAGATGGGACAGTTGGCCTATTCAGCGGATGTGAGAGTGACTCTATTGGAGAGATCCATTCTAGGGATGATCGATAGTGCTATCTTGGCTGCACTGACCCCTCTTAGGGCCTCTGTTGATGATCTGGCTACTAGATTCACTGCTTGTGAGAGCAGACAGGAAGGGACATCTGAGGTGTCATCTTTGAAAACTGAAGTGGCAGATTTGAGGAAATACGTAGACTATCATTAGTCTACTGACTTCACTTCACTGCTAGAGGCTACTGATGACAGGGATACTCCTGAAACTTCGAGGATTCCTCCGGCTACCACCAGAGATGTGTAGAGAGGTGGCACAACACAAATAGAGTCAGATGCAGAGACTGATAAGAAGCTAGTAGCAATACATGAGGAGAAGATGAGAGAGAGCCGAGATGAGAGCATATTCAGGGGTTTACCAGATCTTGTAGAGACTGTTGTGCAGCCGGTGATCTAGACATTATCGATTGAGATGTCTGATACGCTCAAATTACACCTCCTTACAGAAGCATAAGCGATCGTTATCACGTACAGAACCCAACTTGTAGGTTGGGGTCGATCCCACGAGGAAAATGGTTTAGACTTTACTTTAACTCACAATTATATTCGATTAGTCAAAG
>JAJOOS010010838.1:0-32324 GCA_029582725.1 Solanum chiquidenum | reverse complement strand
AAGTCAAAGAAGTTAAGAGTCAAGTCTAGAAGTTAAGAAGCAAGTCAAAGCAAAGTTTCTTAAAGTTTTCAAGAGTCTTTATTAAACGTTTTAACTTCATTTTAAGGCTCAAGTTTCAAGTAAAGTAAAGAGTAAAGAGTTGAGTTCATTTCTCAAAAGTTATTAGGGAACTAAGTATTCCCAAAGAAGTTTAAAAGAAATGTTTTCACATTTTAACAAGGTCGGAAACTGAGATTTCCAAAGAGCCTTCGAGCTAGTTTTTCAGAAAAGAGTAATCGCTTTCTAAATGAAGCTAGAAGGGAAACTTTGATTTCCAAGATAGCCTTTGAGCTATGTTTTGAGCACTAATCTCAAATCACAGAGGAAATATGTTTTAAAAACATAAGAGCTAGTACATTTTTTTTGGGAGTAGTATTGAGCACCAATTGGGGGAGCGTTCAAAGAACCACAACCCCCATAGAACCATGTAGCCATCATGGGTAGAAGAGGTTCATACTTTTTAGATGAATCCTTTTCAAATTAAACAAGTGGATCCGTTAGGCAGTTCAGGTTCTATAATTTTGGTCGGGTGTAGAATGTTCTGACAGCGTGAGGTCGATCGCGGTATCATCACTATAGCTCTTATGTGATGGTTGTCGGTTAGAGAAACTCCCACAGTAGTTATTGTATTTTTATATACATCTCAGATTTATTGTATCTTTGCTGACACACAGAGTTATATCATGTTTTTAAACAACTTCTCTTTATATTGTACTTGTTTTAAATTACTCTATATTGAAATGAGTCAGTCAGGTTGAGTTGAGTTGAGCCAGGTAAGTTCTTCAGTTTCATTCAGATCCCTTCTCTAGCCTATGTTGTTTAGCATTCCAACTCGCATACTCGTACATTCAATGTACTGATGCCAGTTGGCCTGCATCGTCTTATAATGCAGATTCAGGTAACCAGGATCAGTACCCAGCGCCTCGTTGATCCAGTTGAGCAACTCAGAGTCAGTGGTGAGCCTCCTTGCATTCCGGAGGACTCTTTTATTCACTTTCTTGTTCAGTTCATTAGGATGATGTGGGGTTTGTCCCAACATCCATCTCAGTTGTTTTAGAGGCTTCATAGACTGTTAGTAGTTCAGTAGTTTTTACATTATTCATTCATATGTTGTTTAAAGACTAAGTTTCCACTTTAGCTAAGATGTTATTTCTTTAAGTTATTGTTTAAACTTATTATTGCTGAGTAATTCTTCCGCTGAGTTCAGAAAGCCAGGACAAGGGTTCTCTTGGGACCAGCAATGGTCTTCGAGTGTCAGTCTTGCCCAAGGTGTAGGTTCGGGGCGTGACACTTTTATTCCTATGACTGAATTGAGCATATTCGTACTTCTCTATTGAATCTTAAACACGTACCGGTCCCTGTGGGATTCGACCCTAACTCACTTAGTTAAGTTATATTTTGATTAACAACCGTTGACGCTTAGAATTAGATGAAATGTCTTTGACAACGTTACCTTCTAATCAAAATGGCGCTGCTATCAGGGAGTGGTGTTGTTTGAGATTCTTTTGGTGAAGTTAAATTTTGTTCTTTTTAGTCGTAGTTGAATCTACTTATTTTTAGTTTGGTTTGTGTGTTGTTGTGGTAGCCAAGTGGGCCACCAAAATGACATCGGCAACCTCAACAATGTCAATGAGCTGGATGTTAATGATCCACATCTAGTAGGTGGAATTGGTGTCATTCGCTTGCCTCCGGCTAAAGGGAACACTTTGTTCCACATTACAAGCACCATGTTCCAGCTCTTGCAATAGAAGGGGTTGTTCGGTGGATTGGCTCATGAGGATCCCCATGAGCATATCAAAAACTTTGTTGATGTTTGGGGGTCGTTCTCCTTCAAGAACATATCCCAAGAGTCGGTCCGGTTGAGGTTGTTCCCATTTTCCCTAATGGGAGAAGCATATAAGTGGTTTGCTGAATTGCCAAGAGACTCCATCACTTCGTGGGAAGAGCTTGTCACCACATTTCTAGCATTATTTTTCCCTCTTTCGAAGATGATGACACTTTGGGACATCATCCAAAGCTTCAAGCGTTTGGAGGGTGAGCCAATTCATGAGACTTGGCTAAGATTTAAGAAGTTGGTGCTGCAATCCCTAACTCATGGTTTGCCCGACAATGTTTTGCCGCAATATTTTTACCGAAGCCTTGATTCGGTGAGCAAGGGCGTAACTGACCAACTTTTTCCAGGAGGTTTGATGAAACAACCTTACATTATAGCAGCCCATCTCTTGGATGTATGACCAAAATTAGTCGGGCGTGGTATACCCGTGAAGATCAGGTCTCCCCTCTCACGTTTAAATTGACAAATGAGCAACTTGAAAAAGATCAAGAGAGGGACCAGAACATGACAAAGATAATGACCCAACTTGATATTTTATCCAAAAATGTCATGGGGGCTGGTGCTAGGAATTTCAATACTGTAGGTGTGGGTGTGTAAACCCCGATGAGGCCAAGTTCAAAGCATTGTACAACGAGAAAGTGAATTTCCTAGCCAACCAAAGAGGAGGTTATCGTGCTAACTACCCAAGGCAGGGTGGTAACCAAGGTTGGAACAGCGACGAGGGCTGGAGAGACCGTGATAGAGAGTGGATGGATCGTAACCCCACTTGGAAGGAAAGGAATGGGGAGAAGGATAGGTATTTTCCTACCCAACAACGTCAAAAGCCCAAAGATTTTGAGGGTGGCTGCTCCGAAGATATGCTCTCTCGTATTCTCAACAAGGTTGAAAGGGTCTGATAAATTTTTGAAGGAAATGAAGAATGATGTATCGACCCTTAACCAGACGGTTACTTCTCATTCCGTCTATATCAAGTAGTTGGAGACCCAAATGATTCAAATTTCTTCTCATTTCAACCCTAGACAACAAGAGGGGTTTCCTAGTGATACTATGGCAAACCCCAAGAATGAAGTTTGAACGAGGACTTACGTCGTGCCACGACATTAACTAAGGCACTACTTAGGAGGCAACCCAAGTTTTTATTTGTTTTCTTTTTATTTTTGGAATAACGTGTGTTGATTGTGCAGGTGAAAAAGTGGGATGTGTTTGAAAAGTGGTGGTTGGCGAGAAAAATATCCAATCGGTGACTCGCCGAAGAGGTCGGCGAGCCCAACTTGGGCCGCCATTAGACTCAAGAAATTATGAAGATGGAGTCTATAAAACTCGGTAAGCCCTTGGACTAATTGGCAAATAGTCGAACAGGTCGGCGATCCCAACTTTGTCCGCCGTTTGGACCCCCACATTAACTGGAGGCCCTGTAAAACTCGATGAGGTAAGTACCCACTCGGCGTGTCACCGAGTAGTTCAGCGAAGAAAATTAATATCGCAAAAAGGGCAAGAACTGGATGGTTTTTAAAAGGCCAAAGGTTTAAAAGTTCAAACTCTTTCATATTCCCTTACTTTTTAACTTCACACTATTTCCCTTATTTTTGCACATTTACCGCTATTTAGTCGTCGATTTGTGTTCGGAGTTGGATATTTTACTGCCTAGCTTTTCAAATTCATATATTCGGCATCAAAGGTTGGTTTTCAAAACCCCAAACTTGTAATTAGTGGTTAAACTTATTTGTAGTCTTATTATTCTTTATTGATCTATGTTGGGCCTCTCTGAAATCATGATTGTGGGTTATGCTTATTTGTTGTTGATTCCTGTCAGGTGAAGTCTCAGTAACCTCATTTGTGCTAAATGGCGTGCTTTACCCAATGATTGAGCGTTTGACATCATTCCAAAGGGCTAAAGTTGTCAAATGGCCAAATGTGACAAAACCAAGGGGAAGTCTGAGTACCCCAGCGGCATGGATATTATGGGTCTGAGTCTAATTGAACAAGTGTACAGTTTAATTTTGTTTTCGGGGGCTGTGGGGTTGAATTTGGATGTTGGGATTGAAAATGGGGCGTTGAGCAATTTGGTGAGCTAGGTCGAGCTCACCGAACCACTCAGCGGTTCGCCAAAGTCCCCCAGATCACATTTAATTTCATGTTATGAGTGAGATTTGGTTCTGTAACTTTCGGCAAACAGCCTGAGATCACCGAGTGTACTCGGTGACTCGCCGAAAGTCTTCCTTGATCACTTTTTATGTGCCCCTCTCCCCTAAAGTACATTGTAGCTTTTGGCGGGCTTGTCTGTTCCCGTTGAGTGATGTCACCAATTCACCGAAAGGTCCTTCCGATCGCTGACATGCAATATTTTTGGGAATTTTTTGCGCCAATTCTTTCGGCAAGCCAGATTTGGTTCGCCAAAGTGATTCAACAACTCGTTGATCAGTTCGACGAGTCTTTCTGCAACTTATTTTTCCTGAAATTTTCTAACTTAATTTGGTGTGTTTTGCAGAAATGGCTAGACAAAAGGTAGTAGGCCGATACATGCTGCCTCTCAAGAGAGCAAAAAGAGTTAACATAAATGAGGATGCAGTTGCATCCAAGGCAACAACAATAAAGTTTCCCACCACCAGTGGGAAAGGCAAAGCAACTGCTCCCGCATCACCGAAGGTCAGCTCCTACAGTGACGATATTTACACCACTCACCTTACCACTTCTGAGAGTAAGGGTGAGCACCAGGATTTTTAGGCTACCAATTTGAGCCAAAAGATGAGCTCTTGTTAACCCAGAGAGCAGAGATGAGATCCAAGAGGCTGAATGATCCATCTAGGATCGGGACTCCCCAGGTCACTACTCATCTTCCTGTCCCAGACCAGGCTGTGGTCCCAGCACCACCTAGACAGGGTCCTTCTCCTTAGTCTATGAACAAACTGAAGATTGAGGGATTGAGGACCACTATCGAGGAGAAGAGGTTGTCAACTGATGGGGTAATAGACAAATACCAGGAGATTATGAGCTGTTTGATGGCCCACAAGTTCCAGATATTCACTAGACTCCCGTGGATCTTACATTCCAAATTGGTTCCGAGAATTCTACACTGCCTACGGAGCCCTAGTCCCACAAGGAAAGAAGTATGTCGTCAATTTCAAGTCAGTTGATTTTGTGGTTTTCAAGGGCAGGAAAGTGAAATGTGATAGTGATGTAATCAATGCAGTCTTGGAATGCTCAGTTAATATAGAGGATGCCTGCCTACGCATGATCAAGACAAAAACGCTGGAAAATATGAAAAAATGGTTGGCTCCTTTGATTTCTGATGGTACTCCTAAGTGGATCGAGGTTAGAGCACACATTGAAAAAAAGGACCTCAATGTAGCAACGAGGTACTGGTTTGGCTTCATCAACAGTACTATTCTTCCATCCCAGAATGAGTCGATTCTTCTCCACGTGAAAGCATCATGCCTTGGTTGCATCATTGATGAGACAAGGCTAAACTTGGGAATGATCCTTGACCAAGAAATGGTCATGAGGGCCAAGCAGCTACAAACTTTTCTCCCCTTTCCGGTACTGATCACCAAGCTATGCAGGTGAGCCCGAGTGCCTCGATATAAGAAGAAGGATGTGGAAGTGACTCCCACCTCCTGAACTAACATCTGGAGGATTAAGGCAGAGTACTTGAAAGACGAATGGGGCTGCTGCCTCCTAGGTCTGTCGTTGCTGCTTCCCGACCTCTACTCACCCAGGCTGTGATACTATGGATGGGGCAGTTAACCCACTCTACTAATAGACGTGCCTCCAAACTTGAGGCCACCATCCTTGGGATGATTGAGAGGGCCCTTGATGTTGTTGTGACACCCCTCAGTGTATCTATCGATGCCCTTGATGCATGGATAGTGGTGTGTGAGCGAGGCCAAGGGTCCACTGAGGAAGTAACGGCTCTAAAGGCCGCAATTGTTGAGCTGAGGAAGCATGTGGACCAGCTGAAGTCCACGGATATGTCCATGATTTTCGAGACTGTGGAGATCCCTGATATGCCAGCTGACACAGATGTGCCTCCGGCTACCACTAGAGATGAGGTTCAAGCTGAGGAGGTAGCAGTTGATAAGTCTGAGGCTGAGACCAATGATGAGCATCTTGGTGATGATGAGGAGACTACTTATGAGGGCCTCACATAGATTGAGGAGGCCATGGTAGATTCAGTTGTGCAGATTTCATTGGCAGACACCACCATGGCTGGAACGAGTACTGCTGATGTTGTAGTGGGCACTGATGCCCCGACATATGGAGCGATTATGAAGACAGGACCCCTTTTTACCTTCCTATCTGTTGTTTTTATTGACTTTTTAGTATCTTGTTGCATTCGAGGAAAAATTACTTTTATTTGTGGTGGGTTGAGGTATTTCCATACCTACCTCTTGTGATTATTATTTTTGTATATATTGGGTTTTTGTGCTGAAAATTGTGTTTGGACACTGTTATGTGGATGTTTGAGCTTATGGCTTCTTGTTTTGAATGAAAATGATTTTGACCCATCAAAAAATTGTGCCACTCTTGTTTTGTGTGAATGTAGTTGTTCTTGTGCAAATTTGAATATCGGTCATGATTAATACCGATGACTTGAATAGTGCTCTTAATCGAACAAAAATGAATGTGCGACTACGATGAGGCCAAATAAAATTGCATAGACAATATGTGAACTTTTTGCATCTCATTGTGACTAGCGAATTATCGAATGAGTCTTTTGTGATGAACATTGCACACTAACGAAAGTATGAAGTCTAGTTTGATATTGGTGCCAATGCCTTGTGTGATGAGCTTACCGTGAACCTTGTGTGATGGCACCTAGAATTTACCCCGTTGGTCCAGTTGACTAAGTGATGCAAGATCTTGAAATGATCTTAGGCAATAATTTTGAAGAGTGAAATAATTTGATGCTATACCTCTTTTGTGGCCAACCTTATGGGTGTGTGAACTTTGTTGAACCCTTTTGAGTCTTATCCTTTTCTTGGAAGAAACTTGAGCAAATGAGAGCTCTTTTTATCCAGTCACCCATAATCCTCATGAAGTGTAGTGTGTTTGAACAACCAACTTAGGCCAAAAGCCTAAGTTGGGGTGTGGTGAAAAGAGAAGAAAAACCAAGAAGTGTGAAGAAGTCCCCCTTTGATCCATGGACTTGAAAAAGATGGAACCCCTCCATACAAAAAAATAAGAATGAATAGAATAAAGAAAAAGAAAAAGAATGAAAAGTTGTGAAATAAAGTAGTGAAAGTCGCAAAAAGAAATGAGGTGTCTGGTAGTCTATGAGAAGTGAATAATGGGTGAATTTGGAGCATAAATGAAAATGCTGAAGAAAAGGAAGGAAAGTTGTTCATACCATATTTCATGAGGATAGTAGCCACTGAGCCTAAATGAACATACCTTTACACTCAGCCCTGTTACAAGCCTTGAAAAGACTTTTTTTTATCTTAAGTGAGCTTAAACAAATGTTGGCTGGAAAATAAGGGCAAGCATATGAGTGAAGTCATGCATGTGTTCATCTTTTTTAGTGTGAGTTGTTTTTGATTCCGGAGCTATAAATTGTTGAAAAATTGTGTGTGATTATGGAATCATCTTTGTATGAGGGCATTTGAATATCTTTGTTGAGCTTGAACTTGCATTTCAAGCAAGTATTGTGAACTTGAGAATCTTTGATAATGGAGAGTCACAACTTGAATCTTTGAGTTTGATCCTTGCATGAGTAAATTGAGTCTTGTTGTGTGCATTCATGATTGAGTCTTTTGTAGTACTGTTTGAGACATCCTTTTTGAACTGCTTAACTTGAGATTTACTTGAGGACAAGCAAAAGTTTAAGTTGGGGGTGTTGATGAGTCCGAGATTTGGACTCATTTAGGGTTTTATTTGTGTAGGTTTAGTATCCTTAAATGCTTATTTTGTGCCAACAACTGATGTAAAACCATTTATTTCCAGGTATATGGATTGAGGAACAAAGGATGGACACTAATTTGCAAAAAGGGACAAAACAGACTGAAATAATGAAGAAAGGCAATCCTGGTGATCGCCAAGTCCACTTGGCGAGTCGCCGAATGGCCACTTAACCGCCTAAAGTTCCAGTGTGTCAAGCCCTAAAGAAAAGAACCAAGTTGGCGAGAGAAAGGAGTAGTCGGTGGATCGCCGAGTGGTTCCGCGATGCAGAGTTAAGTCGCCCAAAGTTACAGACCTTGAGGTTGCTGAAGGCCAAGGTAGAAGGGAGATGAAATGACCAAAAGGCGGATCGCCGAGTGGTTTGGCGAGCCCGACTTACTTTGCCGAGTGATTCTTCGCAACACATTTTTGGCGACTACAAATTCGTTTTTGAACATTTAGTTTAGTATCAATTTTTATCTTACATCATATTTTTTAAAGTTTTGCTGAGTTTTGAACACTGAAATATTTTTCTCTAGTTTTTCCTAAGCTTTGAAGAATTGAAGTTTTTCACTTTTGAGAAATTGGAAGTGGATCTTTGAGATTCTTCGAATTAGAACATTGTAAAGACAAAATCAATCTTACCTAGTTGACGAAAATTCAATTTGGTAACGATTATTATCTTTTTAGAATGTCTAGCTAAATCTCCAATTCTTGGGGTGTGATTATATGATTAGCTTATGGGTGTTGCTAATTGTTAGTTTAATTGTTATTTAAAAGTGAGTTCAATAATTTATTATGGGTAAATTTAAGAATCATAGTTGCAAATACGATTCTACCTTTGTGTTCTTGGCTTGCTCGAGAGAGAAGTTTTAGAACTAAGGTGTTTGATTGATGGTCTGTGGGTATTGGGTTGACCTGGGTTCAGCTCGAGAGAGTGAATACTAAACCTTTTTCCACACATTCAGCTCGAGAGAGTGAATGGACTAAGGTGTGGGCTGTTCTTATTTTGCATGCTTGTTGATGTTCGAGAGAAATCAACTTGATTCGGGGTAAACTGTTCGAGAGAAAGTTTATCTCCTCTATAGCATAGCTTACTCATTGATATTTAGTCATTTTCTAATAGTTGCAATTGCACATTTGTCTATAATAGCCTATAATTGGATCACATCCCAAGAACTCGTCTCATTATTGTTAGTTTGTATTGTTTGTTGTTGTGGTAGTTGATAATTTCAAAACCAAAACCTCCATTTAACATTCATGTCACCCCCTGATTTGAATGATGTTTTTAATCATAAACTTTAATTCCTATGACTGACTTGAGCATATTCGTACTTCCCTATTGAATCTTAAACACGTACCGCTCCCTGTGGGATTCGACCCAAGCTCACTTAGTTGAGTTATATACTGATTAACGACTGTTGACGCTTAGAATTGGATGAAGTGTCTTTGATAACATTTACCTTCTAATCACGTGACACTTTAATCTTTAATTTTTAATTAATATTAATAGTTTATTATTTATTTTTTGTCGAGGTGGAATATTTTATCCATGTGAAATGCCATGTGTCAACGTTTTTTCAAATAAAAGAGAGAGTGCATTACACACACCACTGAGGTGTGTTTCTCAAACTAATAAGTGATAGTTTAGGTATGAAACTCACACTCTCAATAGTTTACGTATGAAACTCAAAAAAAGGGATAGTTTAGGTGTGTTTTTGACATTTAACCAAAAAACAGACAATTTGTTTTTTCCCCTTATTTTACCTTCAACATTAATTACTTATTTCTCAAATTATATCGTAAGACCTAAAACTATACATTGATTAATATGAATTAGCATAAGTTAAGTGCTTGGTTCAGTGATAAAGGACATTCAGGCCTCACTTGTTTTCATTAAGATTAAGACCTCTAAATCTGAATACACGTCTGAATATTAAGATTTGTATTAAGAGCTAGGTGTCTAGATCTGAATACACATCTGAATATTAAGATGTGATCTCCAAATCTGAACACTGAATGATTACTGTTTGTTTTCAATATCTGAATGTGCATATGAAATCAAACATTATATTAATAAAATGTTATAAAAAAATTCATTTCAACAAAAAATATTACTTTTTGATTAAAAAAATATCATAATCATCAAGCATAACATAAAAAAAATTACAAATAAAAAATATTTTATAGGCACAATATAAAATCAAAAAGTTCAATAAGTATGATGATTACTAGTCGAAATATAATAAATAATGTATCACATTATCATCACCTAACATATATTTTGGCTAATTAGAAAAACTAAAGAATCCTTATCTTTTTTCTAATAACCTTAATCCAATTCTCTAACTTGTGAACCTCTAACGTCACTCGTGCTTTTATGTAATAATACATGTACTGTATAATGGCTCTTCCCATCCAAGTCCATCTAATTTTTCCATATATTCTTCAAATGTAGGTGCACTATTTTTTTAATCAATAACACCAGAGCAGTAATCATCCTCTCATCAATTTTCAATTCAGACGAATAAGTTTTTTGCTTCCCCAAAACTCTTTTTTTCCAGCCGAAACTGAAGATTGGAATGGAAAGTTATTAGGAGCTCCATTATTTTTGTCACCAACTAGTTCAACAACAATAATATATTAGTGTTATCTCATAAAAGGGTTTGATGATCAAAGAGTCTCAATAAAATTATTGGCCTAAGACAAAATTCTAATAAGAGAACTCAACTATGTATACTTATTATTTTTAATTATGAATAGTATTTTTTTCGCTCAAAAACCTTGATGAACATCAATACACTAAAAATATTATTGCAACAAGTGTTCCTGACAAACATCAATAAACCCTACGAAAATTATTAATATAAAAAAAATACTTGTAAAAATTATGAAAACTTACCAGTTCAAGAGGAAAAAATTGGTGTTTGATTGAAAAAAAAAAAATTGTAGTTGTGATAGCAAAAGTCACGCAAAGACCGAGAGAGGCAATACATTATTATTTTATAACTTATTAAATAAATCTGAATGATGTTAAGACTCTCCTACAGATCTGATCCGTTCAGACCTTTTTAGGTTCATTAAGAGGCTTTTTGAAAAAGGAAACAAATGGACTTAACGGTTGAATCGGAATAATTCAGATTCAGACCTAAAAATCAAACACACTTAATAGGTTGAATCTGAATGATTAAGATTCAGACCTCCAGTAAGTGCAAACAAATGAGGCCTCAAGAATGCTCAAGGTGAGCGCTAGTTCACGAGTTTGAATCCAGGTATTAGCGTTTTTCCCATAGTTTCATGCGATTTTCATTTTTATTTTTCAAATAAATGAAAAAAAAATTCTTTGAAAACCTATTGGGATTTATATAATTTACTGGATATTAAAAAATATATTTTTTCTATTTTTATAAAATTAACTAAAACTTATAACTTTTTTAAAGTTTTCATAATTAAAATTAAAAAAATACATTCTATCTTACTAATTTTAAGTCAAACATTTAATTTATATTGATGAAGGAATAATATAATTATAAGTAAGATTAAATAAATAGGTGTAATCAATTAAAATTTATAAATAAATATGTTTGACGCGATATTTTCCAATCTTGAGAATTATTGAAACACCTCGCAATTTGAAATAACTAGGAAGAAGCTAATAATTGGAAATAGTCATTTTTGGAAAGAATGAAAATCTGGAAATTTATTTAAGTTAGAAAACGTTGAGTTTTGGTCAACTTTAAATGGCCATAACTCCTAGCTCAGGATGAGTTAGGTGTATTTCCATATATGGTTGAAAATCTCTTATAATGATCCTTCCAACGCCGCCGAGTTTGAGTGATTCCAAGTTTGTATGAGTAAGTTATGCCCTTTAGAAGTTGGGATGTTGGATTAAGGAAAGTCTAATCCGGATTTTGGAAGGGTAATTTAGTCTTTTCCTTACCTAAATATTCTATTTCATTTTTAGGAGTTTAATTGGGGTAAAGTCAGATTTTAGTCAGTTTTAGAAAAGTTAATTTTACGCTAGGGCTTGGAAAAGAGGAGAAAGGAGAAGAACGTTCAAGATTCGTCGATTTCGTCAGAGGTAGCCTGTGGATTTCGTCGGGGGTGATCCCTAAAAGGTATGTGAGATCACATAGCGTTGGGTTAGTTCACCCACACGCCAACCATGATTCAATTCATCGAATTTAAGTCTTTAAAAGTTTAGAAATTGAGTTCTTGATGAACATTGTTGAAAGTTTCGTTGAATTCTTATGAGTTGTGCTGTTGAAGTTTCTTGATGATTTGATTCATCTTTTCGGGTGAGATTTCAAGTTGAATCTATTGTATATTGAGGGTATTAATGATTCTAAGTGTTTGTTGAAAGAACCAAGTGAAATTATAGGGTTTAGAGTTGAAAAGCGAGGAAGAAAGTTTGGAGTTTTCTGGGGAGGGGGTTGGGGCGCCGCGCTTCCCAGAGCGCCACAAAAGTTCCTCTGAACTTTGCGCTCTGGTGCGCCGCACCATCCAGAGCGCCACATCAAGATCTCTGAACTTAGAGGGTGGCGCCGCGCGGCTCTCAGAGTGCCAGGGACGCCAGTTCTCCCCATTCGTTCCCCACCCTTTCGTACTTGTTCCTTAGCAATGTACCTATGTTTTCTAGTTGATTCCAACACTCTAAGGTACATCTAAACATCATGAAATCATCCATAAACATGATATCATGAACCTTGAATCCATAATTCAATTCAAGGAAAGTTAGGATCAAAGTCAATAGAAGTTAAGAGTCAAGTTTAGAAGCTAAGAAGCAAGTCAAAGCAAAGTTTATAAAGTTTTCAAAAGTCTTTAACGAATGTTTTAACTTTGTTTTAACTTTGTTTTAAGACTTAAGTTTCAAGTTAAGCAAAATGTAAAGAGTAAAGAGTTGAGTTCATTTCTCAAAGAGCTATAAGGTAACTAATAAGTATTCCCCAAAGAGTTTATAAATGTTTTCACATTTGAGCAAGAAAAGGGAACGTCAATTCCAAGAGAGCCTTTAAGCTAAGTTTTGAGTAATTATACAAACCAAAGAAAGAAGTTTTTTTAAAATACATGAGCTAAGAATATTTTTGGGAGTAGTATTGAGCACCGATATGGGGATGCGAATTCATATTAACTCAAGTCTCCATAAACCATGTAGCCATCATGGGTATTAATGGGTCATACTTTTTAGAGGATCACTTAAGTTAAGATAGTGGATCCACTAAGTTAAACGTTCTATATGACGGCAAAGTATAAGACAGTTCTGGCAGCGTGGGAAAGACGTTGTATCGCCACTTAGGCTCATAGTGGTGGTTGTCGGTTAGAGAATCTCCCACAGAAACTATATTACTTTATTATATGAGTAAAGTTGAGTTAGTTATTGCATTTTCTTTAACGAACTAAGTTGCTTTTATTTTCTTACAAAGCTTTTCATATATTGCATGTGTTCATTGCTTTATTTTGAGTTAAACTATTCATGATTTGAGAAGAGCCAAGGTAAGTGTTTCTTTCAGAATCTTTTCAAGCTTATGTATTGTTTAGTTTTCCAACTCACATACTCGTACATTTAATGTACTGATGCCAGTTGGCCTGCATCGTCTTATGATGCAGACACAGGTAACCAGGATCAACATCCAATGCCTCGTTGATTAGGTTCAGCACTCCAAGTCAGTTGGTCAGCCTCCTTGCATTCTGGAGGACTCTTTTATCATTTGATTTTCTAGTTTTCAGTTGTTAGAATGATCGGGGGTCCTGTCCCGACATCCCTCTTTATTTTAGAGGTTTCATAAACTGATAGTATTAGTTCTTTGGTCTTATTCATTTTAGTTGTACACGTTTAAGAATTGAGTTGCCATTTTTGGCTAAGTTATTATCTTTTAAGTTATTGCATGAGCTACATCTCTTGTATTTAAGTCTTCCGCTGAGTAAGTAAACCAAGCCAAGGGTTCGCTTGGGGTCAGCAATGGTTCTCGAGTTTCGGCCACGTCCAGGGTGTAGGCTCGGGGCGTGACAAACTTGGTATCAGAGCACAAAGTTCAAGAGTCTTAGAGAATCTATGAAGCCGTGTCTATAGAGTCCTAGTTATCAGTGTGAAGCACACCACATCTATAATTAGGAGGCTGCAACTCTTAGGAAAATTATCTCACTTCCTTCACATTCATTTCGTGCATTAGAGTTTGATCTCTAAATAGTTTCCTTCTAATTCATGCTTGCATGTGTTTTTACATAATCATGCCTCTACGAAGAGCTGTCAGAGGTCAACCTGCTAGGCGTAATGTTGAGGAGCAAGAGTTACCAAATGCACCTGAAGTGCAACCTCAAGGGGAAGTCACTAATGATGAATTCAGAGAAGCAATTAGGATGTTGAGTCAAGTTGTGACTAACCAGGTTGGGCAGCAAAGAGGAGCTCGACAAGAAGGGGCTGACACTTCAAGGATTCATGAGTTCTTCAGGATGAATCCTCCAAGCTTCACTGGTTTGAGCACCACTGAGGATCCAGAGAACTTTATTGAGGAGCTAAAGAAGGTCTTTCATGTTATGCATATGGCAGATACTGAGCGAGTTGAACTAGATGCATATCAACTTAAGAATATTGCTAGAACTTGGTTCAACCAGTGGAAAAGGGTAGAGCTGAGGATGCACCACCTGCGAGTTAGGCCTGTTTTGAGGAAGCTTTCTTGGGGTGTTTCATTCCCTGAGAATTGAAAGAGGCCAAGGTATGTGAGTTCCTCACACTTAAGCAGGATTCTCTAAGTATTCTTGAGTATGGGTTGAAGTTCACCCAACTATCCCGTTATGCTCCAGAGATGGTTGCGGACATGAGGAGTAGAATGAGCTTGTTTGTTGTTGGGTTGTCTTGTCTGTTGAGTAAGGAAGGTAGGGCTGCATTGCTTATCGGGGACATGGACATATCAAGGTTGATGGTTTATGTGCAGCAGTTTGAGGAACAGAAGCTGAGGGACAGGGAAGAGTTCAGAAATAAGAAAGCTAAGACAGGGAATGAGTCTAGACAGCAAAAAGGTAATGTGAATCGTTCATCCTTTCAGCAAAAACAAAAGGGACCTTCTCCATCATCTGATAGTGCATGCACCTGCACCCAGAAACAAATGTGAGTATAATGGTCAGAATTCACAGAACTTCAGAGCTAGACCTGCACAGTCTCAAGGCAGTGTGGTGCAATGAGGTAACTAGGCTCCTGCATGTGCTAAGTGTGGTAGGATCCACCCAGGTAAGTGTCGTGATGGCCAGACAGGTTGTTTAAAGTGTGGGAAAGTGGGTCACTTCATGAAAGAGTGTCCTAAGAACAGGCAAGGTAGTGGCAATTAGGGCAATAGAGCCCAATCTTCATCAATTGCCACACCAGACAAGAATTCACCTAGAGGAGCTACTTCAGGTACTAGCGGAGGAACAAACCGTCTTTATGCAATTACCAGTCGTCAAGAGCAAGAGAACTCTCCAGATGTTGTCACTGGTATGATCAAAGCCTTTGCTTTTGATGTTTATGCTTTGCTAGACCCAGGAGCAAGTTTATCTTTTGTAACCCCTTATGTTGCAAATAAATTTGATGTTCTTCCTGAGAAACTTTGTGAACCCTTTTGTGTGTAACATCTCACAATTCAAAATAGCTAGGAAGAAGCTAGAATTGGAAATAGTGATTTTGGAAAGAATTGAAATACGGAAATTTGTTCAAGTTAAAAGTGAATTTTTGGTGAACTTTAAACGGCCATAACTCCTAGATCAATAAGATTTAGGTGTATTTACAGATATGGTTGGAAATCTCTTGTATTGATCTTTCCAACGCCGCTGAGTTTGCACGATTCTGAGTTTGTATGAGTAAGTTATGCTCTTCGGAAGTTGGGCTATTAGATTAAGGAAAGTCTAATCCGGATTTTGGAAGGGTAATTTAGTCTTTTCCTTACCTAATTATTCTAATTCATTTTTAGGAGTTTAATTGGGGTAAAGTCAGATTTTAGTCAGTTTTAGAAAAGTGAATTTTCACGCTAGGGTTTTTGGAGAAAGAACACAAAAGGAAAAAAGAGGAGAAAGAGCAAGAATCATCAAGATCTTCAAGAATCGCTTGTGGAATTCGTCGGGGGTGATCCCTACAAGGTATGTGAGATCACATGGTGTTGGGTTAGTTCTCTCACACGCCAAACATGATTCAATTCAGCGAATTTAAGTCTTTGAAAGTTTAGAAATTGAGTTCTTGATGAACATTGTTGAAAGTATCGTTCAATTCTTGTGGGTTGTGTTGTGAAGTTTCTTGATGATTTGATTTATGTTTCCAGGTAAAAATTTTGAGTTGAATCTATTGTATATTGAGGGTATTAATGATTCTAAGTATATGGGGAAAGAACCAAGTGAAATTAGAGGGTTTAGAGTTGAAAAATGAAGAAGAAAATTCAGGGTTTTCTCGGAAGGGGATGGGGCACCGCGCCTCCCAGAGCGCCACAAAAGTTCTTCTGAACTTTGGGCTCTGGTGCGCTGCACCAGCCAGAACGCCACAGCAAGCTCTCTGAACTTTGAGGGCTAGCACCCCGCGCCTCTCAGAGCTCCAGGGACGCTAGTTCTCCCCATTCGTTCCCTACCCTTTCGTACTTGTTCCTTAGCAATGTACCTATGATTTCTAGTTGATTCCAACACTTTAAGGTACGCCTAAACATCATGAAATCTTCCATAAACATAGATCATTAATCTTGAATCCATAATCCAATTCAAGGTAAGTTAGGATCAAAGTCAAGAGAAGTTAAGAGTCAAGTCTAGAAGTTAAGAAGAAAGTCAAGCAATGTTTTTAAAGTTTTTCAAAAGACTTTCACATATATTTTAACTTTGTTTTAAGACTTAAGTTTCAAGTTAAGCAAAGAGTAAAGATTTGAAGTTCATTTCTTCAATGAAGTATATGGGAACTAAGTATTCCCAAGAAGTTTGAAAATGTTTTCACATTTTGAGTAAGAAAGGGAACATCGATTCCAAGAGAGCTTTTAAGCTAAGCTTTAAGTAATTATCTCAAACCAAATAAAGAGTTTTGTTTTTACAAACACATGAGCTAAGTATATTTTGGAAGTAGTATTAACCAACGATATGGGGATGCGAGTTCCTATTAACTCAAGTCTCCATAAACCATGTAGCCATCATGGGTAGAAAAGGGTCATACTTTTTAGATGAATCCTTTTCGCATAAGCTAGTAGATCCACTAAGTTAAGATAAATCCTATGTTGATGCCAAAGTATAAGATAGTCCTTGGCAGCATGAGGTAAAGTGTTGTATCACCACAGAGGCTCATAGTGGTGGTTGTCGGTTAGAGAAACTCCCACTTAAACTATATCACTTTGTATATGAGTAAAATCGAGTTTCTTATTGTAATTTCTTTAATGAACTAAGTTACTTTTACTGTTTTATAAAACTTTTCATTTATTGCATGTGTTTCATTGCTTTATTCTGATTTAAGTTTATTCATGAGTTGAGAAGAGTCAAGGTAAGTGTTTCTTTCATAATTCCTTTCAAGCCTATATCTTGTTTTAGCATTCCAACTCGCATACTCGTACATTCAATGTACTGATGTCAATTGGCCTGCATCGTATTATGATGTAGACGCAGGTAACCAGGATCAGCATCCAACACCTCGTTGATCCAGCTTGAGCATTCAGAGTGTTGGTGAGCCTCCTTGCATTTCGGAGGACTTCTTTATTTACTTTCTAGACTTTCAGATGTTAGGATGATCGGGGTTCTGTCCCGACATCCCTCTTTGTTTTAGAGGCTTCATAGAGAGTTAGTAGTCAGATGTCTTTACATTATCATTTCATATGTTGAGACTTGAGTTGCTATTTTGTCCAAGTTGAATATTGACTATTAAATATTCTGGTAATTTCACTAAAATTATTTGGGTAAGTTCATTTTGATCATAGTAAGCATGTTTAGAGACTTCCGTTGAGTCCCAGGCCAAGGGTTCGCTTGAGGCCAGCAATGGTCTTCGAGTGTCAGTACCACCCAGGGTGTAGGATCGGGGCGTGACAAACTTGGTATCAGAGCACAGAGTTCAAGAGTCCTAGGGAGTCTTTGAAGCCATATCTGTAGAGTCCTAGTTATCGGTGTGAAGCGCGCCACATCTATAATTAGGAGGCTGCAACATTTAGGAACTATCTCACTTCTTTCACACTCATTTCATGCGTTAGAGTTTGATCTCTAAAAAATTTCCCTCTAATTCATGCTTGCACGTGTTTTCAGATAATCACGCCTCCACGAAGAGCAGTCAGAGGTAATCCTGTCAGGAGAAATGTCGAGGAACAAGGGGTACCTAATGCACTAGAAGTGCAACCCCAATAAGAGGTCACACAAGATGAATTCTGTGAAGATATCCAGATGTTAAGTCAAGTTGTGACCTATCAAGTTGGACAGAGAGATAATCGACATGAAGTGGCTGATACTTCAAGAATCTGTGAGCTTTTAAGGATGAACCCACCAAGCTTCACAGGTTCAAGTGTCACTGAGGATCGGAAGAACTTTATTGAGGAGTTGAAAAGGTTATTTGATATGATGTGTGTGGCTGATGAGGAGAGGGTGGAACTAGTTGCATACTAAATAAAGGGTGTCGCTAGAATTTGGTTCGACCAATGGAAAAAGAATAGGGCTAAAGATGCGCCAATAGTGAGTTGGGATGTGCTTAAGAGTGCTCTCATGAGACGTTTCTTTCCCCATGAGTTGCAAGAGGCAAATATAAGAGAGTTTCTCACCCTTAATCTGGAATCTATGAGTGTTCATGAGTACAGTTTGAAACTCACCCAACTTTTCCGCTATGCTCTGGAGATGGTTACTGACATGAGGAGTATGATGAGTTTATTTGTTGCTGGATTGTCTCGTTAGTCAAGCAAGGAAGGAAAGAAAACTATGCTGATAAAGGATGTGGACCTAGCAAGGCTTGTGATCCATGTACAACAAGTTAAGGAGGATAAACAGAAGGATAGAGAAGAATTTAAGAATAAGAGGGCTAAGACATTAGTGAACGAGTTCAGGAAACAAAAGAGTAACGCCAATCGATCATCCCTCCAACAGAAACAGAAGGGACCTGCTTTATCATTTGCTAGTGCACCTGCACCGAGAAACAAAGGTGACTATAATAACCAGAATTCACAAAACTTCAGAACTAGACCCGCCCAGTCTCAAGGTAATGTGGCGCAAAGAAGTAACTAGGCTCCTGCATGAGCTAGGTGTGGTACAACCCACTCAGGTAAGTGTCGTAATGTCCATACAAGTTGCTTTAAGTGTGGACAAGAGTGTCATTTTATGAGAGAGTGTCCTAAGAATAGGCAAGGTAGTGAAAATCAGGGCTATAGAGCCCAATCTTCATCAGTTGCTCCACCAGACAGAGCTGCACCTAGAGGGGATACTTCTGGTACTAGCGAAGGAACAAACCGCTTTTATGCTATCAATAGTCGATTAGAGCAAGAGGATTCACCAGATGTTGTCACTAGTATGATCCAAGTCTTTGACTTTACTGTTTATGCCTTACTAGATCCAGGAGCGAGTTATCTTTTGTAACTCCTTATACTGCTATGAACTTTGGTGTTCTTCCGGAGAAACTTATTGAACCATTCAGTGTTTCTATACCTGTTGGTGATTCTATTCTAGCAAAAATAGTTTATCGCGATTGTCTCATTTCCGTCAATCACAAGAGTACCATGGCCGATTTTAATTGACTTAGACATGGTAGTTTGATGTCATTCTAAGTATGGACTGGCTTCATGCCTGTTATGCGTCAATAGATTGTAGAACTCGAGTTGGCAAGTTTCAGATTCCTAATGAGCTAGTTATTGAATGGAGTTGTAGTTCAGTAGTGCCTAAGGGTCATTTCATTTCGTACCTTAAGGCGATAAAATTAGTTTCTAAGGGGTGTGTCTATCACTTAGTCCGAGTTAATGACTCTAGTGTTGAGATACGTCTCATTCAGTCAGTTCTTATAGTAAAAAAGTTTCTAGAAGTCTTTCCTGATGATCTACCTGGAGTCCCTCCTGAGAGAGAAATAATCTTTAATATAGGCATCATTCCGGATACTCGTCCTATCTCTATTCCGCCATACAGAATGGCACCAGCAAAGCTGAAAGAGTTGAAAGAACAGTTGAAAGATCTCCTAGACAAGGTCTTTATTTGACCAAGTATCTCACCTTGGGGCTCTCCGATCTTGTTTGTGAGAAAGAAAGATGGTTCCCTTAAGATGTGTACAGATTACCGTCAGTTGAACAAGATTACCATCAAGAACAAGTATCCTCTTCCAAGGATTGATGATTTATTCGATCAACTTCAGGGTGCCACCTGTTTTTTCTAAGATAGACCTCAGATCAGGCTACCACTAGTTGAAAGTTAGGGAATGTGATATTCCAAAGACAGCATTCAGGACCCGTTATGGTCATTATGAGTTTTTGGTCATGTCATTTGGTTTAACTAATGCACCAGCAGAGTTCATGGACCTTATGAATAGAGTCTTCAAACCTTATTTAGATATGTTTGTTATCGTCTTCATTGATGACATAATAATCTATTCAATGAATGAAGAAGATCATGCTAGTCATCTCATAATAGTTCTTCAGACTTAGAAAGAAAAGGAGTTGTATGCCAAGTTCTCTAAGTGTGAGTTTTGGCTTGAGTCTGTGGCATTCGTAGGCCACATTGTCTGGAGAAGGAATTAAAGTAGATACTCAGAAAATTGAGGCAGTACCAAATTGGCCTATACCCATATCTCCAACTTATTTTAGCAGTTCTTGGGTTTGGCTGGCTATTATAGAAGGTTTGTAGAGGGGTTCTTGTCTATTTTGTCCCCTTTGGCCAAGTTGACACAGAAGACAGTGAAGTTTCAATGGTCTGAAGCTTGTGAGAAGAGCTTTCAGGAATTGAAGAAGAGGTTTACTACTGCCCCAGTTTCGACCTTACCAAAAGGTACTCAAGGTTTTGTGGTGTATTGTGATGCATCTAGAGTTGTCTTGGGTTGTGTATTAATACAAAATGGCAAAGTTATAGCTTATGCCTCCAGACAATTGAAACTTCATGAGAAGAATTACCCAACCCATGATCTAGAGTTGGCTGCTGTAGTATTCGCTTTGAAGAAATAGCGTCATTATTTGTATGGTGTTCATATGGATATGTTCACTGATCACAAGAGCCTTCAATATGTGTTCACTCAGAAAGAACTTAATCTCAGGCAAATGAGGTGGTTAGAATTAGTCAAGGATTATGACATAAGTATTCTTTATCACCCAGGTGAGGCTAATGTTGTTGCTGATGCTTTGAGCAGGTCATCTAAGGGTAGTACCGCCATTTTGAGGAAGGTAAGAAAGAGTTACCACAAGAGGTGCATAGACTTGCACGATTAGGAGTTCGATTAATGGATTCCACAGAAGGAGGAAGAGTGGTGATGAATGGGTCTGAGTCATCATTAGTGTCAAAAGTAAAAGGCAAGCAAGACCAAGACCCTATTTTGCTTGAGATGAAGGCAAATGTTCATAAGCAAAAAGTATTAGTTTCTAAACAAGAGAGAGATGGTGTATTGAGAAATCAAGGTATGTTGTGTGTACCAAATGGTGGATGGACTCCAAGAGAGGATCATGGAGGAAGCTCATAGTTCCAGGTATTCCATTCATTCGGGTTCCACCAAGATGTACCGTAAATTGAGAGAAATCTACTGGTGGAATAGTATGAAGAATAGATATTCACATCTATTTGAACCTAGAGGAATTCCAGATTAAGGTACTAACCATTTCTTAGTATGTACTACAAGTTGGCATGTTGTTTTGCATTTGCTTGTGGGTGTTTGAGTTGAATATTGCATGTTACACCCTTACCCTAATAAGAGTAATCTCATTCGAGGACAAAATTCACCAAGGAGGGGGGGATATTCTAACATCTCGCAATTTGAAATTGCTAGGAAGAAGCTAGAATTGGAAATAGTGATTTTTTGGAAAGAATTGAAATCTGGAAATTTGTTTAAGTTAAAAGTGAGTTTTTGGTAAACTTCAAACGGTCATAACTCTTAGCTCAATAAGAGTTAGGTGTATTTCCAGATATGGTTGGAAATCTCTTGGAATGATCTTTCCAATGCCGCAGAGTTTGCGCGAATCCGAGTTTGTATGAGTAAGTTATTCCCTTTGGAAGTTGGGTTGTTGGATTAAGGAAAGTCTAATCCGGATTTTGGAAGAGTAATTTAGTCTTTTCCTTACCTAACTATTCTAATTCGTTTTTAGGAGTTTAATTGGGGTAGATTCAGATTTTAGTCAGTTTTAGAAAAGTGAATTTTCACGCTAGGGTTTTTGGAGAAAGAACGCAAAAGGAGAAAAGAGGAGAAGGAGCAAGAATAGTCAAGATCTTCAAGAATCGCTTCTGCCTCCCAGAGCGCCACAAAAGTTCCTCTGAACTTTGGGCTCTGGCGCGCCACGCTAGCCAGAGCGCCACAGTAAGCTCTCTAAACTTTGAGGGCTGGCGCCCCGCGCCTCTCAGAGCGCCAGGGACGCCAATTCTCCCCATTCGTTCCCCACCCTTTCGTACTTGTTCATTAGCAATGTACCTATGTTTTCTAGTTGATTCCATCACTCTAAGGTACGTCTAAACATCATGAAATCTTCCGTAAAAAATAGATCATGAACCTTGAATCAATAATCCAATTCAAGAAAAGGTAGGATCAAAGTCAAGAGAAGTTAAGAGCCAAGTCTAGAAGTTAAGAAGCAAGTCAAGCAAAGTTTTTTAAAGTTTTTCAAAAGTCTTTCACATGTGTTTTAACTTTGTTTTAAGACTTAAGTTTCAAGTTAATCAAAGAGTAAAGATTTGAAGTTCATTTCTGTAACACCTCCAACATCAGACCCAGAAAAAAATTCAAAAAATAAGAAGCTACGGGCACCAGCTATGGACCGTGAGATGACTTACGATCCGTGCTGGTGGTCCGTAGTTGGACACTGCAACCCAGCTAAAAAAATCAGCTAAGTCTCGACCCACGGACAGACCTACGGTCCGTAAGTCAGACCACGGTCCGTGGTCTGTGTCCATGGATCAACACCCCTTTTACCCAACCTCTGACACGAACTACGGCCAACCAGCACGGAGCATTGTTCGATCTACGGTCCGTAGGTCTGACCGTAAGTGGGAGTCAACAGCCAATTAGAGGAAATTGTTGATTGGGTCAACTTTAGATAGTCATACCTCCCAGAAAAAATGAATTATGTGTCCCATGACCTATGATAAGATAGATAATTGAATCCTCTTTCCAATGCCGCTGAGTTTGCTAAAATTCGTCCTCCGAGTAAAATGTTATGCTAGTTTTAGTGAAAGGCTGTCGAGCAGGCTTGACTTACAGACCCAATCTACGGATTGTAGATTGACCTACGGCCCGTAGGTCCCGTCCGTCGATCACTCCGACAGCAGTTAAGTTAGGGGTCTATTGGTCATTTCCTATTTCATTGGACCCATAAGCTACGTCGTTTAGACCCTAAATTATGATGTTTTAGTCAGTTTAAGCCTAGAAACATAACTAGAACTTACCTAAGTCAGTTCATTCTTCAAAACTTAGAAAAATTAGAACGCTAAGAGGAGAAAGATGGCAAGAACCCTAGTTCGAGAATGCATCAAGTTTCCTCCAGTTCCAGCGCTGAAATTGAAGGATTTCTTCGCGAAATTCGTCACCAGGTATGTGGGAGTGAATTCCTTTCGCCCATTAGGTCCCTAGTCTAATTCTTGATTCCATGATTATGAACAGACCTAGGGTTTCTAGAATTTCAACAGATCATCATGAATTAGTTATTTAAATGTTCCTTATCAGATTATCATGTTCGTACTCAGTTTATTGCATGAATTTCAGAACCCTAGCTTTGTATTTCTTTAGTTCGTGAATTACACATGCTAGGTCAGATATTTCAGTTATTCAGATATACATGCTCCAGTTTTGAATGCCACATTATCAATATATTTTAGCATAAACCCTATTTTGAGTTATAAATCTTGAGAAGCCTTTTTTAAGACAACACTTGAGTTTTAAACTGAGTTTTTGAAAATATTAAGATGAGTTTTGAGAAAGAGCTTCTAAAACATGATTAGTATGTTTATGCAGTACGACTTCCCAATTCATCAATGATCATAACATAATATGATTTTGAATTGTTTTCTAATAAGGAGTTTTCAAGTATGAGTATCTACATGTCCATATTTTGAGTTATTCAGTATTTCAGTCATAATGTATTCAGTTATACATGACTCAGTTTATGAATGCATCATTATCAGATTAATTGTTGCATTTTCAGTTTTGCATATTTAGTTTTTGAGCTATCTAGTATTATAGAAATTCAGTCATAATGTGTTAATCACTTAATCTATTGGGAGTAGCATAATACCGAGTTGGACTAGGGTTCAGCGTACCCATATAGTCCTAGAACTACGAGCCACGTAGGTGTAAGTCCCCTATGTGGGAAATATCAGTTAGTGATCACGACAGTCATGCCTCTATACCTTTGGCCGGGTATATTGGGTCCTCTCGATGGGGCGTATACATCGTACTCCACATTTAGCTCACGTAGTTTTATTGTCGGTTATTAGTAGCTCCCACAGTTCACTCAGATTCTATTGCATTGACCATATTTCAGTACAGTCAGTATTCAGTTTCAGCATATTATAAATTTGGTCATTGCATTCAGTTAGCTCAGTATTTTGTATTTATATCATGTTCAGACTATGCTCTTGCTTTATTGCTCGTTCAGTTATATGTTTATTTTAGCTTTATTCTATCATGCATGCTCAGTACCTTTCAAGTACTGACGCATACTCTGCGCTACATCTTATCGTGATGTAGGTTCAGGTTCTCAGCATACAGATCACGCTTAGATCGGCTCCCGATCTTCAGTTCAGCAGCATCAGTGGTGAGTCCTCATTCTTTGAGGACTAGTGAAATATTTATCTTTATCGCTTTTAGTCTGTAGTTTCAATTTTGCTAGATCTAGTTGGGGCATGTCCCAATATTTCTAGTCACTTTAGAGGCTTATTTCAGAAATAGTTTGATTCAGCTTAGTATTGAGTTAATATTTTTTTGTATTAAACTCATCAGTTTTCATTCATTTCAGATTTAGTATATGGTTTCAGATTTATTTATGATTATAGCTTCCACACAGTTTATATTATTCAGTTTATATTTAGTATGCTCATGATCATTCCAGCAGGGTTAGCTTGGGATCACTTGTGGTCCTAGGTCCCGCATCCGCGTCTCGAGGTAGTCTCGGGGCGTGACAAACTTGTTATCAGAGCACTAGGTTTAAGAGTCCTAGGATGTCTGAAAAGACGCACTAAGTAGAGTCATTTTCATAGGTGTGAAATGCACCACATCTAATGAGAAGGAGGCTATGAAGTGTTTTTGGAAAACTTCACTTTCTTGATATTCTTATTGTGCGTAAGGTATGATCTAATTCTATTCTAACTCGACGTTCTACATTTCAGCGATCATGCCTCCCCGTAGAGCTAATGCCAGGAATGCTAACACAGCTCCTCCAGTCCCAGATCAGGAAGTTTTGAATGCTGAATTTCAGAACGCTATCCAATTATTGGCTCAGAGTGTGACCAACCAGAACAATCAGCAGGTTGAGGGAGATAAGCTTAGGGAAATCACTAAGGTAAACAAGAAAGTTAGAATAGGGAACTATGAGTACTCTCTGCAGAAATCGGGTGGTGGATATCACTCACAGTTTCGACAAGATCAGAATAGTAGGACATCAGGCTCTAAGTCTCAGGGAAGTGTTTCAGGAAATAGGACCTACCCAACTTGTCCAAAGTGTGGTAAGAACCATCCAGGCGAGTGTCTTGCAGGCAAGGAAGGATTCTTTGGGTGTGGTCAGTCTGGTCATAGGGTGAAAAATTGCCTTTCTGCCAGGAAGGGACAAGAAGGTGGCAGTCAGTGCCAAGATCGGCTTTATGCTCTCCAGGCTCACCAAGACTAGGAAGATTCTCCTGATGTGATCACTGATACGTTTCGAGTCCTTCTCTAGATGTTTTGTAGTGTCAGATCCAAGGGTTACTCTTACCTTTGTAACTCTCTTTATAGCAGTAATCTTAGGAGTTAGTCTAGAAACTCCTTCAGAACCCTTCTGAATCTCTATCCCAGTTGGTGACCTAGTTATATCTAGACGGGTATACAGAACTGCCCTATCTAAGTCTCTCAGAAAGTCACCTCAACAGATCTTGTAGAGTTAGGAATGGTGGATTTTGATATAATTCAAGGCATGGATTAGTTTCAGTTTTGTCATGCCTCGGTCGATTGTAGAATTCGGGTTGTTCAGTTCCAATTTCCAAACGAGCCAGTCTTAGAATAGAAGGGTAGTATCTCAGTGCCTATATGTCGATTATCTCTAACCTTAAGGACAGAAAGAGGTGAATCTAGAGGGTGGTGTAGCACATATTGAGAATAAAGGGAAGGAAGTAGAAAAAGATGTCAATCGGCTTGCTCTCTTAAGAATTAGTCTTACTAACACATCAGGTGGTGGTGGGATAGTCCAGAATAGATCAGAACCTTCATTGGTAGCGGAGGTTAAGGGAAACATGACAATGATCCTATATTATTTCAGTCAGAAGGTGCAGTTCAACAATAGAAAGTAGAGGTTTTCTCCCAAGGGGGAGATGATCGCTTATGTGTTCCTTAGGTGGATGAGTAGGTGAAGCAGCCTTGATAAGGCCAGATTCAATTCATGAAGCTATGGAGAAAGTACCACTTATTAAAGATATTTTTTATGACAACCCAGAGTCACCAGAAATCTTATGCAGATGTAAGAAGGAGAGAACTAGAGTTACAGGTTGATGATTGGGTTTTTCTAAAAGTGTCGCCTATGAAAGGGGTGATGAGATTTGGCAAGAAAGGGAAGCTCAGTCCTAGATATGTATGCCCTTGCAAGATCTTGAAAAGGATTGGTAGAGTGACGTATGAGTTAGAGTTGCCAACTAAACTAGTAGTAGTGCATCCTGTTTTTAACATTTCGCTATTGAAGAAGTGTGTGGGTGATCCAACATCAATTGTACCTTTAGAAAGTGTGGTTGTGAAGGATAGTATCACTTATGAAGAGGTACCAGTTTAAAGCCTTGATCGTCAGGTTCGAAGGTTGAGAAACAAAGAAGTCACTTCAGTCAAGATTTTATGGAGGAGTCAGTCCGTAGAGGGAGCTACTTGGGAAGCAGAAGCAACTATGAAGTCCAAGTACCCTCCCCTCTTTCCTTCCGATTCCACTCCAGCTTGAGGTAATAGTTCCTCATCAGTTTTTCAGCCATTCATGCGTAAATTCAGTCTTAGAATCATGTTCCTTCAGTTGTACTTGCATTTTCAGCATATTTAAATGTTCTTGGAACTAAGTTCAGTCAGAAAATTAGTCTTCAGTGATGAGTGGTAGGGTAGTAGCTTTTTCACTCCATTCCAGCTAGTTTAGTCTTCATTCGAGGACGAATAATCCCAAGGGGAAGATAATATAACACCTCAGAAATCAAACCTAGAAAAAAATTTAGAAAATCAGAAGTTACAGGCACCACCTACGGACCGTGGAATGACTTACGGTCCGTGTTGGTGGTCCGTTGATAGACACTGCAACCCAGCTTAGAAAATCGGCTAAGTCTTGACCCACGGACAGACCTACGGTCTGTAAGTCAGACCACGATCTGTGGTCTGTGTCTGTGGATCAAGACCCCTTTTACCATACCTTTTATATGAACTACAGCTGACCAGTACGTACCGTCATTCGATCTACGGTCCGTAGGTCTGACCGTAAGTGGGGGTCAACAGCCAATTAGAGGAAATTATTGATTGGGTCAACTTCAGATAGTCATAACTCCCATAAAAATGAATTATTTGTCCCATGACCTATGATAATATAGATAATTGAATTCTCTTTCCAACACCGCCGAGTTTGCTAAAATCTGACCTCCGAGTAAAAAGTTATGCTCGTTTTAGTGAAGGCCTTCCGAGCAGGCTTGACTTACAGACCCTATCTACGGACCGTAGATTGACTTACGGCCCATAGGTCCCATCCATCGATCACTCTGACAGAAGTTAAGTTAGGGGTCTTTTGGTCTTTTCCTATTTTGTTGGACCCCTAAGCTACGTCGTTTAGACCCAAATTATGAGGTTTTAGTCAGTTTAAGCCTAGAAACATAACTAGAACTTACCCAAGTCAGATCATTCTTCAAAACTTAGAAAAATTAGAACGCTAAGAGGAGAAAGAGGTCAAGAATCCTAGATCAAGAACGCAGCAATTTTCCTCCAGTTCCAGCCCTGAAATCGAAGGATTTCTTCGTGGAATTTGTCACTAGGTATGTGGGATTTCACTAGTAGATTCCTTTCGCCCATTAGGTCCCTAGAATTCAGTCAGATTCTTGATTCCATGATTATGAACAAACCTAGGGTTTCTAGAATTTCAACAGCTCATCATGAATTAGTTATTTAAATGTTCCAAATCAGATTATCATGTTTGTACTCAGTTTATTGCATGAATTTCAGATCCCTAGCTATGTATTTCTTTAGTTCTTGAATTACACATGCTAGGTCAGATATTTCAGTTATTCAGATATACATGCTCCAGTTTTGAATGCCACATTATCAGTATATTTCAGCATAAACCCTATTTTGAGTTATAAATCTTGAGAAGCTTTTTTTAAGACAACACTTGAGTTTTAAATTGAGTTTTTGAAAAAGTTAAGATGAGTTTTGAGAAAGAGCTTCTCAAACATGATTAGTATGACAATCGAGTAGGTCATCAATATATGAACAATATGGTATCTAGATATACCATCAATGTTTATGCAGTATGACTTCCCAAGTCATCAATGATCATAGTATAACATGATTTTGAATTGTTTTCTAAGAAGGAGTTTTCAAGTATGAGTATCTACATGTCAGTATTTTGAGTTATTCAGTATTTCAGTCATAATGTATTCAGTTATACATGCCTCAGTTTATGAATGCATCATTATCAGATTAATTGTTGCATTCTCAGTTTTGCATGTTCAGTTTTAAGCTATCTAGTATTACAGAAATTCAGTCATAATGTGTTAATCACTTAATCTATTGGGATTAGCATAATACCGAGTTGGACTAGGGTTCAGTGTACCCATATAGTCCCAGAACTATGATCCACGTAGGTGTAAGTCCCCTATGTGGGCAGTATCAGTTAGTGATCACGCCAGTCATGCCTCTATACCTTTGGCCGGGTATATTGGGTCCTCTCGATGGGGAGTATACATCGGACTCCATATTTAGCTCATGTGGTTTTATTGTCGGTTATTAGTAGCTCCCACAATTCACTCAAATTCTATTGCATTGACCTCATTTACAGTACAGTCAGTATTCAGTTTCAGCATGTTATAAATTTGGTCATTGCATTCAGTTAGCTCAGTATTCAGTATCTATATAATGTTCAGATTATGCTCTTGCTTTATTGCTAGTTCACTTATATGTTTATTTCAACTTTATTCTATCCTGAATTCTCAGTACCTTTCTAGTACTGACGCATACTCTGCGCTACATCTTCTCATGATGTAGGTTCAGGTTCTCAGCATCCGGATTACGCCTAGATCTATTCCCGATCTTCAGTTCAGCAGCATCAGTGGTGAGTCCTCATTCTTCAAGGACTAGTGACATATTTATCTTTATCACTTTTAGTCTGTAGTTTCAGTTTTGCTAGATCTAGTTGGGGCATGTCCCAACATTTCTACTCAGTTTAGAGGCTTATTTCAGACATAGTTTGATTCATCTTAGTATTGAGTTAATATTTTCTTTGTATTAAACTCATCAGTTTTCATTTATTTCAAATTTAGTATATGGGTATTCCCCATCATTTTAGATTTATGAATATAGCTTCCGCACAGTTTCTATTATTAAGTTTATCTTTAGTATGCTCATGATCATGCCAACAGGGTTAGCTTGGGATCACTTGTGGTTCTAGGGCCCGTGTCCGCGTCTCGAGGGTAGTCTCGGGGTGTGATAATTTCTTCAAAGAAGTATATAGGAACTAAGTATTCCCAAGAAAGTTGAAAATGTTTTCACATTTTGAGTAAGAAAGGGAACATCAATTCCAAGAGAGCTTTTAAGCTAAGCTTTGAGTAATTATCTCAAACCAAAGAAAGAGTTTTGTTTTTACAAACACATGAGCTAAGTATATTTTGGGAGTAGTATTGAGCATCGATATGGGGATGCGAGTTCATATTATCTCAAGTCTCCATAAACCATATAGCCATCATGGGTAGCAAAAGGTCATACTTTTTAGATGAATCCTTTACGCATAAGCTAGTGGATCCACTAAGTTAAGATAAATCTTATACTGATGGCAAGGTATAGGATAGTCCTTGGCAGTGTGAGGTAAAGTGTTGTATCACCACATAGCCTCGTAGTGGTGGTTGTCGGTTAGAGAAACTCCCAGCTAAACTATCTCACTTTGTATATGAGTAAAGGCAACTTTGTTATTGCATTTTCTTTAATGAACTAAGTTGCTTTTACTATTTATAAAGTTTTTCATTTATTGCATGTGTTTCATTGCTTTATTCTGATTGAAGTTTATTCATGAGTTGAGAAGAGCCAAGGTAAGTGTTTTTTCCATAATTTCTTTCAAGCCTATATCTTGTTTTAGTATTCCAACTCGCATACTCGTACATCAATGTATTGATGCCAGTTGGCCTGCATCGTATTATGATGCAGACGCATGTAACTAGGATCAGCATGCAGCACCTTGTTGATCCAGCTTGAGCATTCAGAGTCTGTTGGTGAGCCTTCTTACATTCCGAAGGACTCCATTATTTTCTTTCTAGTCTTTCAGATGTTAGGATGATCGGGGGTCCTATCTCGACATCCCTCTTTGTTTGAGAGGCTTCATAGACAGTTAGTAGTCAGATGTCTTTACATTATCATTTTTTATGTTGAGACTTGAGTTGCCATTTTGGTCAAGTTGAATGTTGACTATTAAACATTCTGAGTTATCTCACTAAAATTATTTGGGTAAGTTCACTTTGATCATAGTAAGCATGTTTAGAGTCTTCCGCTGAGTCAATAAGCCAGGCCAAGGGTTCACTTGAGCCAGCAATGGTCTTCGAGTACCAGTCCCACCTAGGGTGTAGGCTCGGGGTGTGACATTATGTTTCTACACTTGTTGGGGGGTCTATTATAGCTGAGCGAGTATATCATGATTGCGTTATTTCCATCAATCACAAAGACACCATGGCAGATTTAATTGAGCTAGACATGGTAGATTTTGATGTCATTCTAGGTATGGATTGGTTTCATGCCTATTATTCCTCTATTGATTGTAGAACTCGAGTCGTTAAGTTTCAGATTCTAAATGAGCCAGTCTTAGAGTGGAAAAGTAGTTCAGCAGTGCCTAAGAGTCATTTCATTTCGTACCTTAAGGCAAGAAAGTGAGTATCCAAGGGGTGTGTCTATCACTTAGTCCAAGTTAATGACTCTAGTGTTAAGATACCTATTATTCAGTCAGTTCCTATAGTAAAAGAGTTTCCAAAAGTCTTTCATGATGATCTACCCGGAGTCCCTCCTGAGAGAGAGATAGACTTCGGTATAGATGTTCTTCCAGATACCTATCCTATCTCTATTTCACCATATAGAATGGCACCTACAGAGTTGAAAGAGTTAAAAGAGCAGTTGAAAGATCTTTTGGAGAAAGGTTTTATTCGATCAAGTGTCTCACATTGGGGCGCTCTGGTCTTATTTGTGAGAAAGAAAGATGATTCCCTTAGGATGTGTATAGATTACCGTTAATTGAACAAGGTTACCATCAAGAACAAGTATCCTCTTCCAACAATTGATGATCTTTTCGATCAGCTTCAGGGTGCTTCTTGTTTTTTTAAGATAGACCTCAGATCAGGTTACCATAAGTTGAGAGTAAGGGAATGAGATATTTTAAAGATATCATTCAGAACCCGTTATGGTCACTATGAGTTTTTGGTCATGTCGTTCGGTTTGACTAATGCACCTGCAGCATTCATGGACCTTATGAATAGAGTCTTCAAACCTTATTTAGATATTTTTGTTATCGTCTTCATTGATAACATACTAATCTATTCAAGGAATGAAGAAGATCATGCTAGTCATCTCAAAATAGTTCTTCAGACTTTGAAAGATAAGGAGTTGTATGCTAAGTTCTCGAAATGTGAGTTTTGGCTTGAGTCGGTGGCATTGTTGGGCCA
This sequence comes from Solanum chiquidenum, assembly GCA_029582725.1. NCBI lineage: Eukaryota > Viridiplantae > Streptophyta > Magnoliopsida > Solanales > Solanaceae > Solanum > Solanum chiquidenum. Next base: position 400 of record JAJOOS010010838.1, on the reverse strand, counting down.
CATAGTTTCTGGTGATGGAATTAGAGTTGATACTCAGAAGATAGAGGCAGTGCAGAGTTAGCCTAGACCCACATCTCCAACCGATATTAGGAGTTTCTTGGGTTTAGCTGGCTATTATAGAAGGTTTTTAGAGGTCGGCTATTTCATCTCCTTTGACCAAGTTGACTCAGAAGATAGTTAAGTTTCAATGGTCTGAAGCTTGTGAGAAAAGCTTTCAGGAATTGAAAAAGAGGTTAACTAATGCCCCAATTTTGACCTTACCGGAAAGTACTCAAGGTTTTGTGGTGTATTGTGATGCATCTAGAGTTGGTTTGGATTGTGTGTTAATGCAGAATGGCAAAGTCATAGTTTATGCCTCCAGACAGTTGAAAGTTCATGAGAAGAACTACCCAACCCATGA